>VYZM01015407.1:0-50699 GCA_013398915.1 Dromas ardeola
CTGCACTGTTTAAGTAGATAGTCATTTTATTTTCTCACTGAACACGACCAAAGACTCGAGAGTGGCCGTGCTAGTTCATGAGCATGATTAGACTGATGGTGTAGCCCACTATTAGTGTATCCAAATTGTATTACCTTAACACATGTTAAACGCGACTGGACTGATAGTGACGAATTGGGCATCACTCAGAATTTAAACTCAGGCGCACCTAGCCTCCCACCTTGGTGAGGAGTGTTAGAACGCAAGGGGGCTTATTTTCTGCCAAAACCACTTTGGCCCTTTCACGCAACAGATGGGACTGTAAGCAACGTGATCTAGCTGAAGATGTCCCTGCTTGTTGGAGGATGGGGCAGGGGATGCTGGAGTGGATGACCTTTAAGGGTCCCTTTCAACCCAAACTATTCTATGATTCAATTTATGGTTAGAGCAATCAAACCTGCTTTTTCAATATGATTATAAACAAGTAGATACAGAAACAATGGCTCTCTGCAGTAGTTTGTCCATCAGTGCTCTGTAGAGGGAAAATAACAGTGGCAGATAAGAAGATATGGGAAATGACAGGGGTGAAAACAAGAATTTCTGCCAGTGGAAGAGGCTTCCCTGAGGAGACACGGCTGCCCACAATCACCGCAGCTGGAAGAAATAAGAGGCATCAGTCTTACCCTCTGTATTGCTTTATTATATTTTTTTTAACACTTTTTTCAGTTATCATTGCATGTTGATGAACAATGTTTGGGTTACATGTCAAATTTTCTTTTAAAAAAAATAAAAAAAAATCTAAATAGTTGACAAATTTTAGGGGAAGTCTCAGGATGAAACTTTCATCTTTTTCTGTTTTCTTATAAGTAGTGTGAAGGTAAATGTCAAATAAGAACAAAGTCAAAATCAACGGAGGTTTGCTATGCCATTCCAAGCAGTAGGCTGTAAATTATTCAGAACTTAAAAATGAAAATGCAAAGTGAAGATGTAAGGCTTATTTATCATATTAAGGAAGCTCATATTAATCATATTAAGGATTGTTCTCATACTTATAAGTGGCATGAGTTTCCTCCTGCATGATTTCAAGAAATACTGTACTTAATGTCTATTTCCCCAGATGATGACCACTCTGCGTGATTCCAGAGAGGCTGGACTGACCAGAGAGCTTAGCACAGAGTAAGGAAACAAGAGCTCTGGATGTCTCTTTTTTTTGCTGCTGGTGCCTGCATACTTGATCCTGTAACACTAAAGTTAACAAAAGCCCCACTTACTGAATTTTCTGGGTGCAAGATGCAGTCCCTCAGTGACTCCTGGCATGTCGTTTAACCAATTCCCTTTCCACTCTTATAAAGTTCATATTAAAATCCTATTTACTTGAAATAGAGGTCATTTTAATGCCAAAGCAATTAATTAATCAGGACTTAACTATGGCCAGGCTCAGCCTTCAAGAGTGCTCAGGCTGGGGGACTATCATAAACCACTACTTCTTTCTTCCACCCTATCAGCTACCAGGAGGGAGGCAATCCTTGGTACTCTTGAAAATACAAAAAATTTTTGCTAGGAGTCAGGTACTATAAATGCAGATTCACAATCCAGGTCTGTGCAGCAGCCAACACATGCTGATGAGGATAGGGAGATGCAACACACATGGCACAGTGCAGGTCTAGACATAGAAACTCCCAAGAGAAATATAGATTGCACATCCTCAGGGAACCCCCTCTCTACTCAGGACAGCAAACCTAGACTTACAATTCATATGAATAATCCATACATTTGCCTCCCTCAGTTCATTCATGAGGAAATTATCCATGATAGAACCAGTTTTAGATAATGGAGATTTTCACAATAAACATCGAAGCACTAAATACACTTCACGCTCTTTCCAGGCGATGGGTCACCACCTTACAAAACAGACTACTTTCTTTTCTGTGCAGACACAAAATGCTTCAGAGTCAGTGGATACTCAGTGTGCTCTGTAACCTGTGCAGATCAGTGATGATGCTTCCTTTCCCATCATAATAATACTCAAATAGTGTGACTGGCCTGACTGAATAGCCCATGAGATGTGCCCTATCTCTCTCTGCCTACCTCAGAAACAATAGATTTGCCATAGGCTGAGATTATTCAAAAGATATTTGAAAATAATTATTTTGATGACTATATGTCGTGTAACAGGTAATCTGGGAGAGAACCACAAAGCTGACTTTATTTGCAAATACAAATTATGCCAAGGGGAAGGGTATGTTTTCCTGGATAATAAACAAACCGTAAATTGTTCTTCCAATCTAGAAAGCTAGGAGAAAAATGACATTTGTGTCCTTTGGGGTTTCTGAGTGCTTATATTATTACATTCTCATTTTTATTGAGCAGGGAAGTAATAACACTTGAACATGTCACATCAGGAAGAACAGCATTGCAAAATTTCAGAATAATAACAATGTGTTTGGGGCTTTGCTCTACACTGTTCAGGATTTTGGAAAATCCTGAAGGGAAAAAAAAAGGGGTAAGTCACGGCAGTACCTTGGCCTCATGTTTTTGGATGGGATAGGTTCCCAGTTTCTGTGCCTCCCAGGAGTTCTGCCATGGTGTTTACCTGAAGAGATGGGTAATAAAGCAGTCCCTCCACTGTTTCTATAGGAGTTTTATGTTGCTTGATGCTAATCTATTCTTAGAAATTATCTAATAACAAAAATAAACTAGTGAATAACCACTAAACTGTTTAAAAACAAACCTTGTACAAGCCATAGAGTCTGGTTATACTTAAGATTAATTAGCTCATGTAAATTACATTCCTCCAATTTTTTCTCCCTCCCTTTTCAGCATGCAGCCAGTCCCATAACTGTTATAATGCACAGCAAGAAAGGGAATTCTCACATTCACTGGCCACAATCATTTTCTGGAAAATTGGATGGTAATGCAACATGGCATGGTCTTGTAACAAGACGTACAGAAAGGAGAATAAAACTGTTTCAGAAAGAAGTGCCTGCTCCCCAGCTTTAATTTTCATCCTAAAAATATCTAGACCTCTCATTAATTTTGTTTCCTTGACTGATGCACAGATTCTGTCCATTCTTTCAAAATGAAAAATACCTATGGATACTGCATGGATCAGAAGTATAGCTCTCTGTGAAAACAGAGATCTGAGGGAATACTAAAAATATAAAAAGTGGAACAAGAAAACACACTTTCTCATTTGAACTAGCCACTTTCAGAGCACATTGCATATTTCTGACAAAAAAATTAAGGTAAATAAGAAAGGAAAAGGGAAGGCAAGGGATCCTGACCACATCTTGCACCGAAGTCGTTAACATTTTAAATAAGATTTAGCTGGTTTTGCATTTCTTTTTTTGTTTTATTGCAGTACTAAATTATTGCCACCAAGCAGCTCGTATTCATCTTTGCACCCCACCTCTTAGTCACAGCTTTTAGCACACATTCAAGGGGTCCACAGTCCTGCAGAGAGCATCTGTCCCTTCAGACAGCAGGATGGTTTCACCATAATCTTCAAATACCCTCACAGTAGTTTCCATTTGGTTTCAAATTATAATTCAAGACTAAGCCCCTGCTTTTCAGACCTGTATGAACTTCTCACATCTCAGCGTCTGACTTGAAAGACAATTAGGCCCTTTCCTCTTCATTTTACCTTTTCTGTTTTGATTTTTTCCCTTGATTCTTACATTTGTACATATTCATGATTCTTGCACAATTGTACCTATCCAGATATTTACGCAATTAGCCCATTCCATGTGCTTCAGTCCTGACTGGCTCCTCTGCACTCCCTTTGCGTCTGAGCCATCTGAGCCAGCAGGAGAGACGAGAAAGAAGAACAAAGTCATTGCTCAGTTCCTGGGTCAGTTGGTAGCTGAGATAGCCTCAGGAATAATTTGGAACAGATCAAAATCAAAACAAGATAATAAGAGAGTCATGCAAACACATAAATCAATACTCTAATGGGTCACTGAAGTCACAGCTTGATCACTGGCAGCAGCCTGTGAGCGTAAAATGAAATAGCTACAGCAGGAGGTGAGATTTTCAAGTTAGCAGCGCTAATGAAGTGCAAATCCTGCTAATATTATAGTACCTAAGCTGAGATATGCAGAAAAGAAAATTATATACAACTAATTCTCCGGAACTTGGTGTGCTTTGATCTACCTGCAGCTCCAGTGGCCAGTAGAAACATGGTTTTCAGCCAACCATGACTGGGTAACTATCTTTCTGATTTAAAAAAGCTGCCGAGCACATGCTCCTAAGAAAGGGAATAGGAATGAGATGTACCTACGTGCCAAAAGTTTAATCTTGTGAATTTACAAGTGTAGGTATAGTGGGTGTGAATGTAGTGTGGCATATGGATGTTTTCCTGAATTAGGATTCAAAACCTGATGAAAGCATGAATCTGTGCACCTCACTGCCTTCATTTATTATCGAGGCCAAGGAATAGTAGGATCTGAAAAAGAATTCAGTTTCAGTATGGATAATAATATATGCAACTATGGCAGAAAAAAATAAAAAAAATCTAAGTCCGAAAACTGCTTCAGTTTGGAAAGCAACTTTCCTAAAAAGGAAGGTATTACACAACTATTTATGCTTAATGTTTTACACTTTCTTCTAGTGCATCTGGTGCTGTGTATAGTCAGAAAAGCTTATTGGAAAACTCCTGTGTGTAAGTGAATACAGCTTTTCTTGTTTTGTCAGTGTTAGGATATATACCAATTTAAATATCTGCTGCTTGAAATTTAAAAGATACTCAGAAGACTGGCAATGCCATCATAGATCAGGATGGAGAAGGTGGTTAAGCCTGGAGCATTTTCAGATTAACATCTACTACACAGAGACAGATTCTTTGTCTGAAAATAGTTATTACTGAAAAGTTTGCAGAGACAAGAAACAGGCACTAAAGCAAAAATATTTTTAGAGACCCAGTGGAGAAATTACATTTCATGATTTTAATTTCAAAAGAAGAAATTAACCTTAGTGTTAACTGGTGTACCACTGTGATTGCGGGTCTAATTCAGATGCAATTGCATCTAAGTTTTTACATTAGCATCAAATCACTTATCAGCAGGAAGTATGGAAATCTGTATGAAAAGGTAGTAAAAAAGCATGAAAAATACAGCTTGAAAGACACACGTGTTTGTGTGTGTGCGTACACAAACAACCCATGCTAAATGCAGCACAACAAATATATGTACTGACTGACATTTTACTAACAAAAGCAAACCAAATTCATGCTGGGACCCCTAACACATAACCTCTGTAATGGCTGGTCCTCCCCTGAAGAGTCCCTGGGTCTCCACGCAGGTTACAGGGGTCTGTCCCCTCGCGTGGCTTCAGGGAGGGATGCGTAGAGCAGCAAGCTGACCAAGCCGTTGGCCAGGGCCCGCCGTGGTGAAGCTGCTCTGTAGGTACGGAGCACGGAGAGGTTCTCCTGGAACACAACCGTCCACCATGCGGGAAACCACAGAGTTGCTGCCCGAGCGGGAAGCCACACACTTGGGGATGACCTGCCATGGATGCTTTGATGTCATTTCTTTGGCTGTGGGATTCCTCTTTTAAGAGCGGTTGCTTCTTTTAGGCAAAATACCCATCCATAAGTTCTCAGAACTCTCACTTCATTTCAAAACCTGTTCCAAAATGCTGGCTTTCTGCAGTCCAATTTGCAGTTGTGAAAACAAAATCATATTTTTTCAGCTTATGCCAGCAGGAAAAAGTGTGGACACGTGAAAAGAAAATGCAGACTTTGAAGGGTATGTGAATGTGCCTATTCTACAGTTAACTATGCTTTATCGTTGAGAACCCTTAAAGTCCTTCCAATTTATTGGACTATTACCATTGCTCCATGTCTTTCCGGCCAGTTAGGATCTACAGCAGTACTTGGAGTCAGCATGACTTTTCTTACCTTACATGCAGCAACTGACAAAGGTGCTTCTGTAAACAAAACAAAAAAAAATACATTATTCATGGCTCTTTACAGAGATGCAGCTGCTTCTCTCCACGAGGTTTTATATGACATTTCAGTTAAACTGAAAGAATGTAACCATAGTACAACTTCATTTAAGATGTTATATTTTTGTTTACTTGTCAAAACTGAAGATTGAAGGGAGCTGTTTTTCAAAGGGACACCAAATTTTCAAGCATGATAGAAGCAGACTCAGGGGCATGGAAATGGTTACACATGCAACGTGGGTAACGAGCTAGGTCTATTGTCTTTTGCAGCTCACGTCTGCACTTGAAGCCAATTGGAAGCTCAATAACCATGCAAGCACTACTTTAATCCCAAATTAATTTACTCTGCCTATCACAGTGGTTATTAGCTTGCATGTTATGCAAGCTCACAGTGGTTTTGATCAAACCATAATAAGTACCCTTGTTCATAAAATACATTTTTACTAACCTTCAGATGGTCCCTGAAAGAGTGTAGCTATATGGTTTGTGGCTGGTTACTCACCTGAGATTACGCAGTTCCTCATTCTGTGCCCTGCTCTGGAGAACAGCCTGCTAAAGGTGAAGAAATGTGGATGTGCTAGACTCCTCCCCTGGACTAATGAATATTTGGAATCAATTCAGCCAAGCAAAAGCTTTAAGCTTCCTGACTTCACCATATTTTCATGTCCATAGTTTTTCCCTCTACGCATTCCTTAATTAGGAGCAGTATCATCCTTCATTGGTTGCTTTAAAAATTCGCCAAAACCAAGATGCAGTGAGTCTTCCCTAAAGTAGATGATAATAATCTTGTTTTCCTAATATAGCACAAAACAAATGTAGCTCCAGCTATTTTTCTACCAGCCTGGAAGCAGTCTTTATAAACCCCTTACAGGAAGTTCACACCTTAAGGTGAACTTCCATGCACCAGGACCACTTTGTTAACTCAGACTGCTCTCAGACAGCTTTGCGTGACATTTTACAGTGATGGACAGCAGCATAAAACAATTAAAATAGACCAAGATTGCTAAAAAGGGTAAGTATTTGTAGTCATAATCCCATTGGTACATCGGACAGACGTGGACAGTTTTGCAGATCCTCCAAGTGGATTTGCCAGACTGAAGCTGAACCCAACTCCCTCACCAGGTGCGAGAGGTGGTGCGTGCTATGGGACATACTGGTGTGTGCACGGGGCAGCTTACTGTGTACACCTCGTGGAAGATCAGGAAGCGGCAAGACTGGGAGATTGCTGATGTTGGCAGTTCTCCCCTTGGGATGCTGGTAACTCTGCAACAGGCAGTAACTGTTCCTCTTGCTGGAGTGTGGACAGCTAAGGACCTTTCCACTGTCAACAGGCCAGGAAAGGAAGAAACTGTGCTAATGGTATGACAGAAATCACTTTTCTCAGCAAATGAAATGAGAATATGTTAAGGTTATGTCAGGTTTTTTTCCTTTATTTTCAGAGTTTTGCTAAATTACGAATGGCAGCTTGAGGCAGGAGAAACATGACAGTGAACTCCCTAAATATCATCTGCTAATTAAGTGATGATGCAAAACTAGTGCTAGAAAAAACTGCTAGTTTTGCATTTGCCAGATGACAACAGAGGCTGTTAAAATAGTCCTGCTGTATGGTGGATGACTCTTCATAATAAAATAGTCTCAAATTCATTTTTGAGAGGAGAGTCTGCAAAACTGGCATAAAGAAAACAAAATATTATTGCAAAATTTTCATTACAACCTCAGACTTGTTGACCTAAAACATGTCTAAAATCTCTAAGTCCTCCAAATGGATTTGGTTTGAAGTAAATTTAAGACAATACATGTTTTTGCACGAAAACACTAGGCAAGTGGAGGTGCAAGCACGGTTTTGAACCAGTTCCAGTATGGAGACCATACACCCATAGGATTTGCTCTCAAGCTGTTAGTTATGTTTCCCTGGCCCTCTCTTCCCCTCCAAGAAGTAAAGCAGCCTTGCAACTACTCTGTCAATTGGCAAAAGCTTTCTTTAAAGGACTATGTACAAAATCACCTTGCCAGAATATCCTAGCAGGCACAGATAGGACAGCACTACTTGCCTCTGCAGCAAAAAGGAGGAATCAGATTAAAGCAGGAAGGGGTGGCAGGTAGGGGAGACAGGTTTTCAAAATTAAAATACAAAAAAAAGTATGCATTGAGTGAGTTTGCACTAACTGTTGCAAAGTTAAGCATTAAGATCTGCTCATTTTTACACAGCTGGTCTAATTAGTGCCACCACGAGTTAAGGATTTGTGTTTGTTAAGCACCTGCCCCACTTTCCCTGGGCACTGCTGATCACTCCACCACACTACCTCTGGCTTTGCTGTAGCAGGGGCACCTCACAGCTCTGTTGTCCCCACTAGTTAAAGCTGGGGCCTTTTAGAAAATGTTTTGGCTTCCTCTAGACCTGCCTAACCATGTTTCTTTCCCATTGGAAACAGGGCAGAGAGGGATGTGCGTCTGTCACTCCAGCTCAGAGTCGGGACATAGCCAGGACAAGCAGGAGTCTGGGAAGTTCTTTCGGGTGACCCTGCAAATGTAGCCTTTTGTTATTAGACTTGTTAGCCCACCCCTGACCTAGAACAATTCAGCTGTCCCACATGTATGCCGCACCCCAGGGCTGTTACCCATATTTGTATCTCTACTGCTAAGCCCTTGTCCAGAAACTGATCTACTTGCTTCCAGCTAGTCCCCTGCCAGCTCTTCAGGTCTTATCTTGACCTCTGCCAACTATCTTAAATATTGTGTTTGTCTTTGACCACTCCATCATTATAGCAACAGGAGGACCTACAGCACCTGATCAGGTGGGAAAATGCATCCTTATTGCAGTTTCACAGAGGCATGGATGGAGGAACCTCATCCCGTTCGCATGAAGGTATCAATTATTTACTGAACACTAACAACATAGCTAGGGAGTACAAAATGCAAAACTCCAACTACATTCATAGCTTTGCTCACTAGCAGCATAGTCCACTCTGTAGATCTAATGGCATGAACAAAATTCCTTGTGGGGTTCAAATTTTGCAGGACGGATTCTGCATTCACATGTATGGGGCCTCTGGCCATTGCTACCCAAAGGAACAACAAGTGGCCTCCGGGCTGGGAGACGGGCTGGCCCTCAGCCACCGCAGCCTTTCCTTCACATCAATAGCAGATAGCTTTTAGCTGAGATGGCCAGGAATCCCCAACAAAATAACACAATAATGAAACCCAGATTTTTTTTAAACTTTTGGAAGCACCGTTTCTTGACTTTCTCTTATTTTTCTCCATAATTTTCCTCTAATCCCCAAATTTATTTTGTGACATCCTCATGTTTAATGGGAGGGCTTGTTTCCCAGCACTGATAAAAGTCTCTCTCTTGCACAAAATCATGCTGTGAATCTGTGGCTTAATTCAAAGTGGATACAGCTATGCTAGATCCAATATCCTAGTCATTTTGTACTCTGTTCAACCCCAGTTTATAGCCTGCTCCCATAACACTGTTGTGATTTTGGTGTAACTGAACTCACAGAATAGAAAATATCGAGGACATGAAGAACTTACCCGCCATACAGTGAGGGTTGTTGATAAATACCACTTGCAAAACATTTGCTTTGCCAAAAAAGAAAAAAAAAAAAAAGACCATCTGTATGATAAAACCAAACTAATAAAGGAAGTTTTTCCACCTGTCCATTTTTATTAAGCACACAAATTTATGGTACATTCACAATATCTCTACTATTTCCAACTTCTGCAGCTAACTACACATCTGATCTTTCTTTCATTTATACTTTAGGAAAACAGGAATAACAGTGCCCATAAGCTGCAAGTAAGACAAGATAATTTGGTGTGTGCTTTTTCAATATACTGTATGAGAGAACAGCAGGAAGTTATCAAGTCCACAATCACTTTCAACATTTTATTCCTGATATTACGAGGAGTGTTTAAAGCATAGCCCATTAAATATAAGTAAATCCCTTTAAATCTTCTTCCTTAGTTATTGTGAAAACAGATATTTTGTCTGCCCTTCGTTTTTTTTTATACCTATTGCATTCCCTCTCACATTGCTTCAAGCCTGCATACATCAGAGGTTGTCAGAGGCAACTCCAGGGCTGAAGGCAAGATGTAATTTTGCAGAGACAGCTGAGCAGGCTCTGCAGGAGAGCTGGGACCAAGGGCTGGGGAACTGCAGAGCACCTGGGGGGCTGCGGGGGGCTCAGGGCAGGCTGGGAATGGCCAGTGAGGCCCAAGAGGAGGTCGGGACTGGCCAGAGAAGGATTAGCGATCACTGCCCATGCATGAGGTTCTCTGCTCCCAAGAAGATATTGAACTCAATGTTAGTGCCCTCCACAAGAAAACAGCATCCCTCTCTGCCCAGCACCTTCACTCCATTGCCTCTCCGGTGGGGTGCAGAAGTGGGAGTGGGGGCGAGAGCTACTGAGAGCCAGACTTACTCTTCCTCCTACCCTTTACGTCCTTCCTCCCTCCTTATCTAAGATTAGGCAAGGGTTTATGCTTGGAAATAGCAAGAGTGGTCAAGAAAATAAAAGCCAGGAAGTTCGAATCACTGAGTGTCTGGAATATTTCTGTAGCTGGCAGCGGAGCTGGGGAGATGCAGTTCACATTTAAACTGAGCTGAAACTGCAGAACACGACGAGCACAGTGGCTACAGTGCAGACTTACTCTTTCCCGTCCGTGATTTTAAATTTAGTACTTGTTAAAGACACAAAGCCTTTCAGCACACCTAGCCCAAACCCTGTGGGCCATTTCACAGCCCCAAGGGTACGGTGGGGGGCTGCTGGCTGCTCTCCCGCTTTCACTGTGCTGTACAATATTTATGTCGTACTTGAGCGGAGGTGAATGCAGTGGCTCTGCTGAGTCTGCTGCCAGAACCTGCAAGCTTTCCACGTTTTCCTGACACTGAGGTCTGTTATTTACACTTCTTATTCATCTGGGATGGATTAAAGTAAAATGAAATGTGCTTTCTCAGAAGCAACCAAAACAGCAAAAATACAGCATAAACAGCAAGGTCTTATGTGAACAGAATAAATTCTGTGGAATATCTATCTGTATAGTAGATCAGGAAGCTAATAAACCTGCCTTTATCTGTACTTGGCAGTCCTCTGAGCATAGTATGTTCTTATTCCATTTGGTTAACGAACATGTAGACAGTAATCAATGTCTCTTTAGTACATAAAGTAGAACATTACCTAAATGTGGGAGGTGAAAGAATTGGGCTGAAGCATCCCTACTACGCTAAAATAAAAATAATTATTCTTTGTCTTAATATAGATCCTGAATAATAAACGAAAACAGTCCTTTGGTAGAAGGGATGCCCTATGTGTCAATTATAGTGACAGGTCACGTTAATTGTCAACAATTCCTTTCCATAGGAAAGTTAAGCTTTAGTAATGCAGTTGTCACAATTGCTTTTAAATTCTAGTGTTTCTCTTGATGGCACATTTTACTTTTCACTAATATCCTTCACATCTTTTCTGTCGACACTGAGAGAGGATTCACAGATCCCCCTGTAAAGCAAATTTATGTTCCCATCATTTTTGGTGCCTAGAGGCCTCACATTAAATGTCACCGAGGATTTATTAATTTAAGGATTGAGTTATTCTTTTAATGTAGGTTTCACCATTAGAGACATCCCAGGCCTGTCACTCACTTTGAGCTTACAACATAGCTCAGACTTTTAACACCACCGCAATAACAGCTGTACCTCAACTGAGTGTGCCTAACAGGGGAATTAAAACCTTCTGCTGACGCCTGCATGCCTAGGTCTTCCATGGACTGTGTATGTGAGCTTGAGCATAATTGAGATCAAATTCTCCTCCTACTGTAATTAGCAGTTGGTGACGCAATACCGTAAAGGCATTCCTGTGAGAAAACCAATCATATTAGTGAATTATCCAAGTGAGTATTTTTTTCAAGCACAGATTACTGTTTTTTGTAGTCTTGAACACAGACAATGACATCATCCAGGACGAGTGAAAGCAACATTTGGCCATGGTCTCTCTGAGCCTCAACTACTCAATATGGCAATTTAGGATAGCAAATACAATGGACTTGTTAAATCTATGCTCATAGAACTGTTGAGATTCTTGAATGGAATTTGCTGAGGGTTATCACATATGAAGATGTGTAGGTTTCACTAAAATTTTGTACGTGATTATGTTTTGAACATATTCTTTTCATTTCTAAAATAATTTGATTCTGTTGTTATAAAAAAGATTTAATGGGAATATATTCTATTTTCAGAGTGAATATTTGCATATACATGCATTACACAAACTATTTTGTGTCTTTGATGTTGGATTCCTTCTTATTTAAAACTATACAAAAATCTCATGTAATTTATTTTCAATCCCTTCATAACAAATATTCAGGGCTCTTTCTATCATTTCCCCCTGAGCAAATCAGATATATAGTTTTCACAGAAGACATTTGTTGCTAACAGAAACATTTAGGCCTTTCAAGTTTCTTGATGTATGGGATAGCGTATTTGAATTGGAAGTAGCACATACAGGTTGCTCTAGTGTTTGCAACTCAAAGTGAAGTTTAAAATGAGAGATATTGTACAAAATTATCTCACCTGATTTCCTGTCCCTGAATATATTTCCAACAACCCCTACTAAACTAATAAGCCTCAGACTTTTTCCCATTCTGCCAAACTTTGTGTCCTAATGAGCAATACACTGCAAGATATTTTCCAGTTAAAACTCAATTTTCATTTCGTAAAAGAAAATGAAGTGGGACCTGGCAGAAATTGGGACAGGAATTGCTTTATCAGAATGGCTAGACCCTTCTGGGAAATGCATGAGCTAAAGACATTCGGACATTTAAATGGATATAGATAGAAATTGGAAGAATAAGAGACACCGGCAAAATTGGTCTGTCAAGAGGACTGGCAAGGTATCCTGCTGAACCCTCGCACTGCCTCTCCACCTTGCCATATGTCAAACCTCTTATTTTCATTCCTCTTCAAGCTGAGCTCTGCAATTTCCCCCACCTGTGGCCTGGCTCGCCAGACTGCAGTGCCGAGCTTGGGCGACTGCATTTCCCAGGCTGGCCGGGCCAGATTTCCCTTCTCTCCTAGACGTCCCATCGGGAGCTGTGAACATTATGAATGCATAGAGACATCAAGAGTGGGTCTTCATGCATAGCATTACAGCCACTAAAAATGCTACTGTAACACAGGTTTGCACACACATCCTGTCATACCATAAGCTTATTATTTTCAACCATCCACAAACTCCTCCTGTTCATATGTCTCCTAGAGGATAGGCTTCTCTAGTCCTTTGTTTCATTTTTTCCCTATTGACTTTCCTCCGTTGCCACAGGGTGATCCACCTGCCAGCCAGTCATGGCAATGCTAGGGGTTAATGTTGAAGATTGCATGGGATTCCAATACCTGGGGCGTAGGATAACTACAACCATTAGCTTCAACTGTGGCAGATCTGTGAAAGGAAACCAAGACTGAATTTGCTAGCCACCCCCACAGCAACAATATGACCTTAATTACTGCATCAGGGTTATATATTATATTTACATAATACTGGCTACGAAAGAACTTAACGTTCTTTTCCATTATTCCTCATACTCTTGAGGGAAAACTGTTGCAAAAACAATACCTGGAGTCAGGTATCTTCAGCAGCATTTTTATGGCCTTTTTTGGTTCTCAGATATTCCTTATATTATATATATTATATATAGTATTCCTTATATATATATACATAGATGAGGCAAAAATCTACTGTCATAGTAGCTGGTGCCATCCTCTAATAACAAACATATATTGTCAGTACTGTGATCCCAAAGACCTCAGAGGTGACATATCTGCTCTCCAGAACTTCCAGCACTAAGGTCCTCTCATGAAGCACAACTACAGCCTCAGATTGGTAAATACCTAGTCTGCAAGACAGGCTCTAACACATCAGTTTCAACAAAGTGTTAACAGAATTCCCACAAAGAGGCTTGGTCCAAAATTCATGTCGCTTTGGCAAATACAGAATTAACACAGTTGGATTTCCCTGTTACACATATGCATTCTGCTACAGATGTTCATATCCCACCCCTATCAGAGGCCATGAGGCCACTGTATATTTATTAAGTGTATCTTCCTTACCCCCTTTCCACAGGATTTTTTATCTACCCCACTAGCACATTCTTACATAGACTGTACATTAACAGTCACAACTTTTATGAAACCTTCCTTAGCTAAATCTTTAGGATATCCTTAGATGATTATATCTACCAATCAGTGCTCCAGCAAGTCCCACAGTACCACGTGTGAAAGATGTGTTGAGAGGTATGCAAAGATATTGTTGATAATGCTTGAATAAGACATGGAAACAGGCAGGTCTGCTGTCCGCAGCGTTAGCACAGCTGCAGCACTTTATTAAAACAGCAGATCACAGGCTCTGAAAGCTGCTGAGTGGTGGATAGGATCCAGCCCCATACTGAACTTGATGGTAATGTCACCAAACTTCAGATTAGCTCCTTGCTGAGTATTAGACCAGCGAGACTGATGGAAGCTGCTTGACCCAAAGGAAATAAAATGAGACAGAAAAAAAGACATGAGTGAATGAAAGCAAGAGATGGGGAGGAACAACCTATGTCTGAAAAACAAATATGTGAAACAATGAAAATGAAAAAAAATATTTTCTTATCTCCTTCTGCTAATACTATTGCAGTGGGTAAAGTATTAGACAGAGACTAGAAAGTAGTAATCTTTTTCATGACGCATCTTCCTTTGTGTTTTTCCCTGCCGTTGCATCAGTTGCTTTACAGCTGATTCCACATTTATTTAACTTTTGGTTCTCAGACAATTAGTCTGTGATTTCTCTTGCTCCACTTCTGCTTACTTCAGAATTGATTTCCTGCCGACGTTACTCAGACTGTTCCTCATGATTACCAGAAAGACCCCCCGAGACTATGCCTCTGAGGCCGAAGTCAACACATTAGAAACTCTCCCTGGGTTTTACAACATTCAGTATTCTTCAGCTGATTCTAATCTAGTGTTGATCAACCTAACAACAAAACAGCAATATAAAGGAGGGAGAAATGACTGTGACAATTTCAGCACAAAAGGCACTTGATTTCTCCTATTCCATGATCACACTGGCAGGTCCACATAGCTTAAATTCACTGCTTACTCAGCTGATCCAAGAAGCATTAAGGGCTCACAACAAGCAGAGAGGATGGGCGAAAATGATGAGACAGAGACCTAAGATGACAAGCAGGGCTGATCCTCAGGCCTTGGTCAGCCAGAGTAGTTTGACATACTTAGTTTCTTGATAAAAGGTCTTGGCAATCGTCACTATCTGATGCACATTATTAACTCTCCATCTGACACTGGTTGGAGAAGATCCGTTCTTTTATTTTCTGGTGTCACAATGGCAATAGTGAGCAGATTAACGTCCAGGCAGGAGGGGGGGGAAAAAGAAAAATGAGGTAAGTGGCATAAAATACATGCAGTTCCCAGGTGACTTAAAAAACCATGCCAGTGACTGGCCTTGAAGTCACCTGCTCAGCCCGGTTTCATGTGAAATGATGTTCTTCTGTCTTTGACTCATCTTCGTTTTAATTCTGTATGGAGTCAAGATATTCTGATCCTCAGACAATGACAGGCACAGGGTGAGGCAACACTGTGGCAGATCCTTTTACAGCTCAGCGTAAGAACGAGGAATTTGCACCAGGTGACGGTGAACCATTACGGAGGTTCTCCTGCAGGAAGGGTGTTCAGTTTGCAGAGGCACTGAAACCACTTCTCAGCTATGAGTTAGTTTACCATTTTAGATAGAACTGTCATTTATCTTACAGTGACATGCAAAAATTTGCCCTATATCACATCTCGCTTGTAGACTACTGTGAGACTGTGATAGACCTCACTAACACAGTGAAATAGGGCTTTCACCATTTCCACAGGCTTAATAACATTTTATGTAACATCTCTGGTTTTTTTCACAGTATGTGAAACAATCCATCATGCTTTATTGTACTGTCGCAGCACTACAGATAGTATTTGATCCCCGGAGTTTAAGGTGAAAATTAGGTAAGTAATTACGTAAGTATAACAAAGAATACAGAAGGAATTCAGGGCTGTATTAAAAACTTGGCATTCACAGTAGTAAAACCCAGGATCTTATAGTTTTTCTGACCTTGTAGTTGCATCTGTTTATTTTGTGGATATAAAATTCATGTATGAGAGATTAACATTTTTTCAGAGTTAATACTTGGTATCTACAGATGATGTAATTTGCAATACAATATACATTCTGGTTCTCCAACATCAGAGAAGATCCTTGACCTGTGCGGTGAATACAGCTATAATAGACCTTATAGAGCAATTATCTGCAGTGCTTTTCTGGCAGAATGGTGTGGATGCATGAAACTGAAAACAATGTGGTCAACTTGTCCCTGACTGTGTAAAGACCTACCGACATGAGCTACACCTACTCTGTCAAGCTTAATACTTTCCATTTCGGAGGTCCTCACAAATAAAGGAGCAGCTGCAAACAAAACTGTGTTTTTCGCTTGTTCTAAAATGTAACTATTTAAAACACGTATGTTGTCTTTAAACCAGCAATAGTATATTTTACTAACTCTCTTCTATGGTGATTGAAAAGACAAAAATCGTATAAAAGCAAGAATATATGGTCACTCTACAGGGCTAGCTTTTTACTTGCTAAGTAAATGCTTGATTTGATTTAGAATAGAATGGTTCAGTTGGAAGGGACTTACAACAATCATAAAATCCAACTGCCTGACCACTTCCATATCTAATACAGAAATATGTGAGACACCCAGAAGCAGAGAATCACCAGGTAACATTGACAGCCCCCTTTAAGTTGGAAAATAAATCCTTGCCACCTTGAATTTCATGAATAGAAACTCATCAGATTAAAACTCGTTGAAAATCATTATCCTGAAAATGAAATTTTTAAGATCATTGCAACCCTTCAAAAAGTCTTGCAGGACACAACACACATTTCACATATACATTTTAAAAGAAAATTCAAGTGAAACCTGCATTGAAAATTTGGTGGGTCACTGTGTATCCACTGCAGGCAACTTGTCCTGGCCCTACAGCCCACCCAGCCCCCAGCTGGAGAAAAGGGATGCTGTCACACCTTCAGCAGTCAGACAAGAAGCAATAATCAGCTTCTGGCTGGCATTTAACTCCTCGATTACCACTGATAACAATTTAAGAGTTAGCAACATTTGGGTTTTTTTAATTAACTTCTCTGGGGATAAAAAAATAAATGAAAGCTCAGTTCCTCTGGCCATTTGCCCCAGCTATGAGTCATAGGAAAGTATTCATTATTGAAAGCAAAAACCTTTGGTGTTATGGCAAATATCACTCAGATTTTTTTCCCACATCTTTATTTTTGACAAATTAATGAAAACAGACTGCTGATTATTTAAAATATGAGCACAGAAGTGCTGTTGCTTTGGTGAGTCACCTACACACAAAGAAGTTAATACCATTTTGGCTTGAAAATGAAGAAAGTAAGATTAGAGACCAAAATAGTATCTTTAATCTCATTTTTCACTGCAAGTATATAGGTATTTGAAGTCTTAGATATCATCTTTTTCTTTAATTACAAATTGCCCTGAAACACTTTAAAAACTTAACAGGGCATACGACATTGATAAATATGCAGAATTGCAAGCAAGTGAAAGTTTAAAAACTCTGAGACTTGAAAGCTTTTTTCACAAATTGGCTGAGCAATACAAAGGACAAGTATACTTTAGAAGGGTTAAAGATCACTCAGATTTGTCTTCCTTTTTAATACCTACCCTGGAAAATGTTCGGCAGTAATCTCTGATCTCCATATGTGTTTCTGACAGGTGGGAACCAGCAGAAGATTTAAAACAAGGCAGAGAAGAGGAAAAGTGAACACAATATGAACATGACAGTGAAGAACATAACCGGTTATCAGCATTTGCTTTTTCTAAAATACCCTTGGATGATACTATAATTTAAATGTCAATTTTGATTTTTCCACATTAGTGCCTTTCCAAGTCTATAAATTTAGCGGAATATGTTTTTTTATATTTAAATTTTTATTACGCTACACTCTATAAAGAAGCAAGGTTTAATGTCCTAAGCATTTAGATTCAAATCACGTACATCCAGATTTTTATAAAAGGTGGGCAATCAACATTAGAAAAAGGAGTCTGAATCCTACATAAACCATCCAACATGCTCTCCTCCTCTACTGCAGAACTCCACCATTTCCACACGAGTAAGGAAACCTTTGGTACAAAATGTGAGGCAGATCAGCAGACTGCAAAATAGTTACAGAATAATACACAAAAAAAATATTGAGGCAATGAATAAATTTCCTGGGCCTGATCTAGTGCATCTGAATTCGGTCTCTCTCTTGGATTTGGAGAATACCTTGACAGACTTCCAGCTTTATTTTCCCAGAATTCAAACTTTTAAACTTAATATCTCTATATAATAAACATACCTATAGTAGTGTCTCAGATGCAGATATAACCTAAGCATGAAAAGTTGCATAACTGAATGGCATATAAGTCTGAGTGGTGCAAACTGTCCTAATCATCTTCATAGATTTTTCTATAAAGTTTTATAGTAAAGTTTTATAATATTATATTTTTATATATTTTTATAATATATATTTTTATTATAAAGTTTTTTATAATAAACTTTATACTGGAGCAATTTAAAGGAACAACTTCTACTTGAGTATTTCGGGCTTTATGACCACTTGACGTGTCTGAATTGAATTCTAATATGCCTCAAAGTGAGTGACTTTAAACCTTGACCTTGATCACTCTACGTCAGCTATGAGGAACGTTTTGTCTCTGAAGGTTGTTTACGAATTCGGTGGCTGTTACAGTAACACACATCTTAGCACTAACCAACAGTAGTGTGAAAAAAATACTTGAGATTCACCTTTACTGCATGAACATGATGGACCACTCTCAATGGCTATGTCAGATCAAAAATAACGCTTCAAATTAATTTGGCTGAAAAAGCACATGTTTTGACTAAGCCTGCTCTAGACATAGGGTAACTATATCTAGATGTTTCCAGGACTACCCCAGCATCATGTTACCTTCTTTCCTCTCGATGCAGCTATTGAGCCAGTATAACCACTTTTCACCAAGTACGAGCCTCAGAATTAAGAATTCTCTCCCCACAGTGGCCTATGATGGCAGTGGATTATCTCCTAGTGCAGCCCCAGCACCAGTACCTAAAGCCTTCATTCTGGCAACAGACCAGTTAAAGCTGTCTTCAATTTTTTGTTGCTCTTTACTGATTGTATGCTTGACTGTGATAATTTACAATATTGTTTAATTCCCTAAGGACAACAGACATTATCCTTGAATTTTTAATGGGCTTTGTCTTCAAATAGAGAAGGTTCTCAACATTAGTTAGGTCTCTTTCTGCTGTTCATGTATCCGGAGAATCAGCATCCCAAAGTCATACTGGATTTGAGGCAGATCTCAACAAATTCTTCTAAGGGTGGGAAACCAGACACCATTAAAATGATTCTTTCCAGCTCTGGCGGCTGGCTCTGATGGAGACAGGAGACATCTGTCATGTCCAAATGGTGCTAAAGGGATGTTAAAAGAATGGTTTATTTGCATTCTTGTATACTGTTGCTTTAACTGTGAATAACCCTGTTAATTTTAAGTGGTGCTACCAAGTTTAAATATATTTGGGTGGAGGAACAGAATTTAATTGGAAAGCACATTACAATAAAACAAAACAATAGTTAGCTTGGACTGGAGTTATGATGGCAATTAATCCCCAATGACTGTGTTCTCTAATAAGCACTGCATCCTACAGCTATTCAAAAGCTTTCCATCATAATAACTTTGCAATTGAAATTAAGGTTTTTTTCAAAACACAAAATTCTTTAAGGGCAAAAACTTTATTTTGCAAAACATTTTGATACATTTCTTAGGAAGTGGGTAAATTAAATTTTGTTTTCTGCACAATTCTTAAGGATTTTTTTCTAGTTGCAGTAAGTTCTAGGTTCAGTCTGTAGACATCTAAAACTAAACAAGATGAATCCTACTTTACTGTTTTCCTGGACATAGAAGAAATCTGAAATAAGTCCTGCAAAACACGCCGTTGATTTCCTCTCCTGAAACACCTTCCACAGGTTTTGCCACAGGATTGGGCAATTCAGCTTTGGTTTATCATGTGAGATCAATGAAACATTTCAAAATTGCAACACTAGCTGTAATCCAAAATTATCATCGTTAAGCAATATATAGAACAACAATTATATAATGGCATTAACCCAGTAATAACTGGTAATATCACAACAGAGAAATATCAACATTTTAAAAAAATGGCAAGGCTTTATTTTCTCACACAAAACCATTTTAACAGGATTGCGTAAGGTACCACACAGTCCACAGTCTGACCCTTAGCAACAGAGATGTGCTGATGTACCTGAAGAGATACAAATTTTCAATCAGTGTTAAAAAAAAGAAAAAAAAGAAAAAAAAAAGCAGCAGTCACCAGACAACCCTCCGAAAAGAAGAACACTGAACTGGGCACAGAAATGAATCATCACTCTCCAATATTAAAATATCCATTAAAAATATCAAGATGTCAGTAAGTCCACTTATATGTTATGAATAGATGTAGCTGAGATAGCTCTAACCTGTCCATCCTGAGAGAGACATGGAATGGGATTCTGGTAATGAGTTTTGAAAGGAAGCTTTATTTTTATTCACTGCATGTCAATAAGAATTCAAATCAAGCCTCACACAATTAAAGAAATATTGAATTTGGATCCCCATTTGCATTTTAGATGCTATTTAATTCTCACTAATTCATGTATCCTAGAAGTCTCCTGAGCGATCTGTAGTAGGACAAGTTTCTCAAAATACATCTAGTGTCATAGATGTCCCTGCCCATGGCAGGGGGATTGGAACTAGATGATCTTTAAGGTCCCTTCCAATCCAAACCATTCTGTGATTCTGTGATTCTTATTAGTCTGTATATTACAGTGTAGAAAGGGTGTAATGTATCCTATCATTCCAAAGTACAGACAAGTTTAAAAGGGCATTATTTTTGTAAAAGAAAGTACAACTGTTTTTTTGTCTACAGAGGGAAACATAATTCTACCAAAAGTTACAAAGTATATTTTCTATTAGTATAAAAACATAATATTTGTGTGCAGAATTTCTCATAAACTAGATACACACACACTTCTGTTCTAGGAAATCCCAGTGGATTTCCTTGAGTAGTCCTGATCAGCTCTATGTGAAAGAAATTTCTCAATATGGGTACCTTCCCTCCTCTATATAAAAATGTAGGGTCTGAAACATTTATCTCAAGTTTAATGACAAGATTCATTAATATGATATTGAAAATGATCAAGGGAGGGGAGGGGCGAGTAGATCAATTAGAAGGATTTATGAAACTAATAATGTTCAGCACTTACAGTTTAAATTGTATCGTGATACAGACTAATGGAGAAAATCTCTGGTATATATTGAAATTACTTTCATAGATTAGAACACATTACAAGAAGATTGCTATTGAGATGTGGAATTTCTAAAAGAACCTGAAGAAACAGTGTAGAAAGGTTCAACCAGAAAGTAAAATTCTAGGCAGTAAAGACGTAGGTGCAGCAGACAATCACTTTGCCTTATTTTCAGTCTGTTATTCTCTACTCAAAGAACAGTCCAAGGCCAACGGCCAAAGGTCTACAGAGTAGTATGGTAGGAATAGTTAAGTATCATCTGGCAGTCATACCAAACAAAATTCCACAGATCAAGGAGAACTGCTCAGGAGATGGGGTATTTACTGTTCAAGTCTTACAGTGAATCAGATCCATGAACTGTAACTGAGAATTTGAAATGATAGATTTTTGAAGTGCTAAACTTTACCTGATAAGAATATACAGACGTAGAAAAGTTTTAGAGATGTGTTGTCAAGTCATTGGAGGTGCTCAGCGCGTGATGTCCTTTTACACATGAGACAGCACATGTGCTTATCCACAGAGACCTTCTGCATTAACATTAATATTCCCCCACCATTTGATACACAGGTTAGGACCAAAAGTTCGCCTTTTCTTCTCTGTCAAAGACTCCAGGAGACATTGTCTGCCTTCCTCATAGAAGGGAAAGTGGGAGAGCCGAGACTGTGTTATCCCACAGATGGACCACAGATGTGGTCCATCCCACAGAGTCTCCAGGTAACGCTGCGGGGAGGACACAAGGTTTACTTCCAAACAGCTTCATCAGAGAGGCTTAGTTGTCTCCTAGGAACCTCAGTGCTGAGCCCAGATGCCTCTTGAGTCAAGTCTAGAGCAAAGATTCTGTATGAAGGCAGAGGTGGCAACAGCATTCATAGAACCAGAGAATAATTTAGGTTGGAAAAGACCCTTAAGATTGAATCCAACCGTAAACCTAACACTACCAATTCCACCACTAAACCATGTGCCTAAATGCCACATCTTTTAAATACCTCCAGGGATGGTGACAGCTATTTCCCTGGGCAGCCTGCTCCAATGTTTGACAACCCTTTCAGTGAAGAAATAGAATTCACCCACATAGAATCATAGACTTGTCTAAGTCGGAAGGGACCTTTAAGATAGTCATTGACTCCAACCATTAACCTAGCACTGCCAAAACCACCACTAAACCATGTCCTAAGCATCACAGCGACCCATCTTTTAAATACCTCCAGGGATGGTGATTCAACCACTTCTCTGGGCAGCCTGTTCCAAGGTTTGATAACCCTTTCAGTGAAGGATTTTTTCCTAACATCGATCCTAAACCTCCCCTGGCACAACTTGAGGCCATTTCCTCTTGTCCTATCACTGGTTACTTGGGACAAGAGGCCAATCTTGGGCCTATCACTGGTTACTTGGGACAAGAGCCTACAACCTGCTTTCAGGTAGTTGTAGAGAGTGATAAGGTCTCCCCTCAGCCTCCTTTTCTCCAGACTTAACAACCCCAGTTCCCTCAGCTGCTCCTCAGAAGACTTGTGCTCTAGACCCCTCACATGAGATGTGGGACAGAGTGTCACCATCACAGGAATGAATCCCAAGCTAATCAAGGAACCCACATAGACAGAAACTGTCTTTTGGTTATAAGGGAGCAACTCCACACCAAGCTGGGTGTGAGGATGACATGCTCTGCAATCTATACCTTCTGTACTTGTTGGGCGAGTACATGAACACATTCTCTCCAGGCAAAAAGTTTTTGCTTTTGCCCCTGTATGTGCACTTCCAGGGTGGTGTATATGTTGCATTTGAACTAACTCACCAGGGAATGCGAACGCTGGAAAGCTACTGTCCCAGCTCACTTTTGGATAAAAATGTGGGAAATAAAGAAATGTCATCATTTAAAAAACAAATCTGAAGAGCATGGTGACCACAAGTAGTCAGTAATTTATGCCAGTTGACTACAGATGTTATTTTTATTTGACTGATAGTTTTATGTACAATGTTCTTTTTGATAAACTTACCTTTTTCTTTCTGTATCCTATTTAAGATATTTTTAATGAAGTTCTTAGAATTATTTTAAAACATTATTTTTAGGGTATCTTAACTGATCTCCAAAATCCACCAAATGTAGGCAGACAAGTATTCACCAAGAAAAACACCAATAATCTGAAAAGTAAACATTCAATTTCTCATTTTTCAGCATAATTAATCTGTGAAATTCTAAAGCCCCAATAAATATTTGCTTAAGTAAATACATAATGAAGCTGTATAACCTTATGGTTACCAAAAACTACTGCAGTTATTATAAAGGTGGTATTTAATTTGAAATCAATATTCTTTATCGCTATCAATCAACATGAAACAACTTTTGTAAGCAAACAATTAAACAACAAAATGCAAAGCAAGATTGAAATTGATGTTGCTGACGTAAATCAAAGACTGAAAAAAACCTTTTGGCAGCTCTACGCAGCAATCACTCATGTAACTCCCTCTAAACCTTTCTGCAAGCCGAAGCACTTGGTGCTGATTTTCATTGCTCAACCATATCTCGAGAAGGCACTTAGGAGCAGCAATTGTCTTTGCAGTTATTTCCACCACTGTCTTTCAAAGTGATCTTAACGGACCATGTGTTTTCAGTAAAGGGTTTATTTCTCTGCTGAATTCCTCTGCATACGGGGGAAGGATTGTCCTGTCACATCACCGGGAAGTATAGCACAGTCTCATAGGCAATCAAAACCCAGGTGCCTCCAATATTTTCTTCCCGACACAAGAGACAGGGCCATGTCTTCCAGACTACACTAAAGGAATTGAGCACTAACCTGCAGTGGAGCAGCTTTGCTCCTGGAGTCCCTTGGTACCAGGTACAGCACAGTGCTGCAGTTGGAGCTCTGCTACCTGGTAAATGTACTCCTGTAGGACGTATTTGGCCAGTTCAGTGACAGCTGTCCCCATTTCAATACAAACAGCATGTTCCTCACCAATACCCAATTTATTTTTTCTTGGCACAAAATGCATTCACTTGTCAAATAGGCTCCTGTAGGCTTTCTTACTTGTCTTGGTCTTAGATGTGACTTGGCAACTTCCCTGATTTCCCAAACCTGCAAACAAGAAACAGGAGCCTATGCTAACCACAGCAAGCTCAGGTTCACATGGGTAGGAGTCCAGCTACAGACATCATGTCTGCAAAATGCCACATCATTTCTGATGCCTGTAGAACAGCTCAACAGGAAACAGTGGAAGTGTGTAGTGGAAACCTTAATTACTGTCTTGTTTTCTTACAGCTTCAGCTTGTCAGTAACTCAACTTCCCTCCAGAGTTTAGAGAGCAAATATATGTATTTAATCACAATTTATGTATATTCAGATGATAATTTCCTGGTATATGATCATTTTGAAGTTGTAACTTGCATAACATGCCTGAATTAAGAAGTTCTGTCTATATATATTTACATTGCATGAATACTACTCCCCAAGAGTGGGAATACTGGTCTAATGCAAAATATCCCACAGGGAAGTGATTGGCATATTTGATTATGCTCTCACCTTTTTTTTTAAGGCAGAGGTTTTCCTTAAACAATCTGCCTAAAATGTGACATTACAGTCAGTGTGCTAAAAGCTTAATTGGAAAACTTGCGTCAAATCTCTATCACCAGATGCGTGCACATTAAAGTCAGTGTCTTGGAGTGAGTCTTTCAGAAACCCTGGGGACCAGATCCTTAGAGGCTGCCCCACCCAGCGCGGTGACATGTGAACTTCTCTCCTACTACTAATGCCCAAGGGCAGTTTCCACCCTGGGGAGGCTCCAGTCCTTGCTGTGCAACGGGGAGAGGGAGACAGGGGCTGAAGCAAACCTGCTCAAGAGCTGCCCAGGCAAAACCCAAAGGAAACCTTGAGTAAAGCACTCGGGCATGAGCAGCGTGTGCTGGATTTCACAGGAGGATGATACACTGCTGGCAGATTTCGGAGGGCCTGCACAGCCCCTGGTTTGGATGTCAGCCCTTTAGGCATGCCGAGGGAAGCCTCCTCCAGAGCAGTCAGAGCCTGGAGACATGCAGGAAAAGCCACATCACCCTCCTGACAGGAGCTCTGCTGCCCTTGGTAGTGCCTGGGCAACAGAAAAACACTTGGCTCTATCACCGGAAATGGAAGAACACTCCTGCTGGGTTTGTCAAAGACTTTTTTATGTTGAGTTTAAATGAAATATTTTTTTAGCTGTTTCAGACTCTGTAATCAAAAAGTTTCACTTTTTCAATACTTTTTTTTGTCTCTATGTAAAGCCATGTGCCAATTTTTACAAAAATTTGAAAATAATTTCAGTATCCCATCACTTCAAATTTGGTAAGATGTTAAAAATCAATTGCCCAGACCAAGTTGTAACAGGCAAGAAAGAAAAGATTAAACATTCTTCAGTGACGGCAGGGATATGAGTAGCAAGAGCCGAGATATACACTCCTTTGTGAGCCTATGTAAATATTGCAAAACCACAAGATTGGCTAACTTCAGTTAGCATAGACACTGATGACAGCGAAGGCATTTGCATGGGCTTTTTCATCTATCAGCAGCTGTTCCCACCTTTCCCTGAGTGTTTGCTCTCCAGGTGCATGGCTTTATTTGCTAGTACTCACCTTATATTGCTGTTTCTTCAGGGATGTTCTTTTATAAAAACTGTAGAAAACAAATTTGCAGTTTGGCTGTCAGCAATACGGATAATTTAGTGGTGTGCCATTGATCTATCCTGCCTCACTATACGGCCTTCTGGAGTCACTTACCTGGCTTATTCCTCCTGTCTCCCAGGGGTACTTTGACAATTAATTACTTAGCAATTGGTAACATTTTCACCAAGATTTTTGTATCATTTATGATAGATTTGTATATGTATCCGAGAATGATGCAATGCATGCAAACTCCCATCAGTCCGCTTATTTTTGTGCTGAATTACTCAATAACATGTTCACCCTACAACTATCATGACCCCAATTTTCTGAAGCAGAAGGATTGCTGTTGCAAGGCCGAAGTAGTATTATACAAAATTTAACTTGTCACATCATTTAAACAGCTGTTGACTACACTGTTCACTACATAGCTTTCAACAGATGTGTTCTTCGGCAAGCAAACTCAACGAGCCAGAGACCTGCACACTCTCTCCCTTTGTGCATTAGGAAACTACATGGTCTTGAGCTGCAGTAAGCTCACTTTGCATCCCCTCACCAAAATACATTCCGTTCAGATTGACATCCAACAGCACTTACCTCTTTGGGGTATGACGTTGCATTTCATCAAGTTGTCTGACTTCTAAACCTTTCAAATGCTCTGCTAGGCAAGGTGTGAGATGCAGAGCTCATCTGTTGACAAAGCCAGTCATCTGTCAGCACAAAAGAACATTTCTGAGCACCAGCTTCCAGAAGAGGCAAAATTACTGACATTTGTGTTTACAGAATAACTCCAGCTCCCCTATGCTGCTTACAAATCACTTCCATGAAAGAGGGTAACAGGGGAATAATGAAGCATAACATAGAAAAATTAAATGTATCAGATACTTGCCAATTATCATTATAACTCATCAGTATTTAATACCATTTTGTATTATGTTAACAATCTGAAGCCTTTGTCAGGAACGACTGTTCGTTATACTGACTGCTGTACCTCCAAAGCAGGACTGGAAGGAGTTGCAATTTGAATAGGGATTGGAGTGTTGATGAGGAAAAGGAGGCTGTAGTGGTGGTGGTAGTATCAAGGGTGGGGAAGTGTTACCACATTCCATTTGGTATCTGACATTTTAAAAATTGAAGTATATGGAATATGTGGCCATATGCAAAGAACACGTTCTGGCATTGCAAACAACACATACCGGCACAGTCCTCCTCATCTACTCCTGTCGTTCTTTCACCAGAAGTCACTGGATTCAGAGTTTGAAAAAGGCATTTCGGTTGCTATTTTTCCTTCTTGTTTGTTAAGTTATTTTTTGATATGTTTTGCAGGAAGACCAGAACGCATTTACAGTAGACAGTAATACATATTTATTGCTAAGAAAATAAAGGCTTTTTCGGTCTTTTCTTTAATGGTTTGGTTGCAAAGCCCAGCTTCATGATTCTCAGTCATTTCTGTTTGTGTAAGAACAGTTTCTCATTTCCCTTAGTGTGCTATTGTTTTCCCTTATCAGCTTTGAAAATATGGAAGACCACTCAAAATAAACAATGACATTTTTTTCCCCCATTAAGTCATTTGAATATACAGTGCTAAGTCACAGCCTTTCAGCAACCCTATTGAATATTAGTCCTTCAGCATTTGTTGTCACTGAAGGCAGACATGGTATTACCGGGTTCTTCTGGGAACAACAATGTGCACTGCTTCTTATAAAGACACAAAAATCTCATTCTGGAGGATAGGTCCCCAGCCAAAAGTTCTTGAAAACACTGGGTGATCTTCCTGGAACTGATGGCATATATACATAATTACAGAGAGTTCATGTTTCCATCTTTATTCAGCACCCCTTAGAAGTCCTGTATTTCACAAAAGGTAGAGTTATGAGTGCCAAGGCATTATCATTCATGTAGGCTTTCTCAAGTCACAAAGAGTGCTTTATGAAGGACAGGTGAGTTACTACAGCAGTGCAAGGAATATTTTTTGTGAATCCTCTGTGGCATCCAAATGCAAAAATGTGCTTATCGAAGACACACGTACTAGCTAATTGGGCCACAGGCACAGTTCTGATTTCTCTGGTAAGCATGTAAAGAAGCAGAATTTCAATGTTTTGTGTTTCTGACAATACAGAAATAAAAATAATTACTCCAAAGACCTAGTGTGTTTTCTAAGTGCCATGGATGTTACAACAAATAGGTTAACCCCAAAAAAATCACTTCAGCCAACCCATAATTTCCTATGCCATTTGGCATTTTGCTTATAGTACAGATTCATATTCACTGCAGGAAGATCCCATGCCTTTCATTGCCACACTGCAATGCTGTCAGCACAGAAAGGGAGGCCAGCATTGTGACAGGGAATTTAAATATATTGGATGCCTAGTTCACAAATCTGAGGTGTAATGTGCGCAGTTTGTCAAATTATTTCAGATCTAGTGCCTTACTTACTTTCATCATATCCTATAAAATTCTAACCAAATTAAAAATATATATATATTATTCCTCAACAGTGATGTAGAAGTCACTTTAGGAGGGTAAAAAACAATTATCATGCTATTAAGGTTGAGATATGTGGCCTATGGGAAGATTCTGGACCAAACATTCAATTGAAAATCACTATAATCAGCTCTTAACCACCTGAGAGTGGTTTGTCCAGGGTGCGGACATATGCCCAGTGCAGATACATCAGATGTAGGCAAAGTGGAGCCAGGAGGGACGTCAGTTCAAATACTGTACGAAAGCAGCATCCTTGCCTCCAGAGCCAGCTCCCAAAATCCCAAAAGGAGAAGTGAGAACACACCAGACAAGATACAAGTGCTGCAGAGCACCGGCCCAAAACTAAACCCTGCTCAAGATCTGAGGTTCAGTCTGCGTACTGAGTTGTGGTATAGAGACTGTTATAATGAAGTGCTAAATATTTCAGACCATTTCCAGTGTAACCCTACATGACTGAATCCAAGGAGGGTTTACCTGGCTTTTAAAAAACAAAGTAGTAAATGAAGAGAAAAATATTCCTTCATTAAGAAAACAGTAATAAATCTGAATCCCTGCAGAATGGCTCGGTTAGATAGACCCACCAATAATCAAACATCTTAAACCATCTGCCTCAGTGTGCACAGCCTTTAGTTTAACCCATTGAGACTGACTAAATTTGTGCTAATGCCCTTGCTGAGAGACTGAAAACTGACTGCTGCATGGAAAGCAATTAGTAAGAGGACATAAACACCAGCCTTTGGTTTTCTGGAGAGTAATGTAGACTGATGCAGAGTGGAAAAAATTCAACAGTGGAATAATTCTGTTGTCACTAACAGCAGAAGTAAAAAAGCAAAACAACAAAAAGTGGTATATACAGGAAATAAGAAAAAACCCCGCACTGCCTCCCCAATAAAAGGCAAAACCCAACAGTAATAAAGAAAATGCTTATAAACCCTTGTTAGCATCTTTCAGATGCCATCCTGATCTCACCTTTAGCAATCACTGGTTATACACTGGCATTCAGAATTTCCTGGGAGTCTGTCTGCGGACAAGCAGTTCTTTTCTCCTCAAGTCTGCAATATTTCCTGCTTCTTTATTTACACTGGGAGAATCCCATAGTCTCTTTCTCCATTCCTTCTGCAGTCAATTGTTGTTCTTATTCTGGAAAGGAAAATCTGGCAGAATCAGAATGAATCAGAGAGAAGAGGCTAGGTGACAAAATTGTAAGGAATATAGGACAAGGGAAAGCTAGAGTAATTTAAAGTATCTTAAGCAGTCAGCTGCTCATTGGCAGCTGCTTAAAAAAACAAAATAACACACAAACACAAATAAACAAAATAAATGAAAAAAACACCAGCAGCAAAAGCACGATTACTCTGTTGCTTAAAAAATGTTTTAAACTGTAACATAAATGGAATATAGCTTATTTTTTCCTTAGAGCAAACAAGTTTATGATAACCAGGGTGCATCAGCTGTAAATAAAACAACCTCAGTGCTCACTCAGCAACAACTGCAGAGATCATCTCTTAGCAAGCAAAAACCTTCTGGGTATTATCAGTTAAACCATAAAACTCCTGAAAGTGAAGATGATCACCAGGTCACAAAAGAAGCGGGGGCTTTTGAAAAATAGGCTTCTCATGGATTTTTCATGGGAAAGTTTTCTCAAACTGAGAGGGAGGTTGTGCCAGTTGAGCTAACCGCCCAGCGGCGGGGGAGAGTGGGTAAGCCCGTTCTTTCTGTGCAAAAGAAAGCCTCAGTTTAAAGTCTGATAATGTGCTATAAAATGGCACTCTGATTTTCCAGCCAACCTTTCTCCCAAGGAAAGTAGCAAGTGAGAGACGTCATGTTACCTTTCCTGAGACTACTGTTTCTTTGAGATCAAGATCAGAGTGTCACTTGAAAATATTTCTGATGATTAAAGCGAAATTAAAGACCTTTGAGAGAGGTCAAAAGTGCTCTGGGTTGTAGAAATAATTTGAATTATTTTATTGAAACGGAGCCTGGAAATATCATGCCCTGTATGAACAGGACAAAAAGTGATTATTTTCCTCACATTTTAAGGGTGGGTCGCAGGTATCAGGTGGATCTCAGAGCAAACAATTTCAGAAAAACAGCTTTTTGACTTTGGAAATCTTCCTTTTGTTTAATCTTAAATTTAATGATTACCTAGATGTTTCTAGGTGTATTGGAGCTAAAGATCACAGCAAATAGCACAGTGTTATCTATTTTCAGTGGGCAGAAAGTGAGCAGAGACTTTTTCTGTTTCATTCATCATTTATAGTTTGCTTTAGAGATTCCACAAAGAGACGTGCTTTGGCCGTCCGTGTTGATATTCAGAACGGCCTCTGCATGCCAAACACTGAATGTGTTATTGACGTTTCAATCCAGTATCACAAGCTGCAATGACTTTTGGCCTTAGCAGAAAATAAGAAGAAATGGAGGCTTAGGTCTGCGTTGTTAGGCTCTCTCTCCTCACAAATTGCAAGAATATTTTATTCAACTTCACCGCGGCTGCCACGACAGCCTTGTCCTTGCTCTCATCACCCTTAGTGTGTACGCAGAACTGAAGACCCCTCTACGGCTGCAGTGCTGACCCAAACCGTAGCAAAACTCAGCATGCCAGAACAGGAAAAAATAATACCATGCCCAAAAAGCAGTCTCCTTCGGAACAGAAGAGGCAGGGCTTGGTCTCTTCTGCAGCGTCAGGCCCTGGGGGCTCGGCAGCCTCTCGGGGGCACAGCGGTGGAAGAGCTGCTTAGACCCAGGAGCTGAAGCTGGAAAACCTCATCCTTCCCTCCATGCAATGCCAAACTGTCCCTTACAGACCTTTCCTGTGGTCTTTGTGACGGGGGCAGCAGCCACAGGACTTCCAACGGCTGATAAGTCTGTTTTAGGGGAAAACCTGTCTCTGTTGGTATGAAAAGGGTATGAAGGGCCAAGGCCGGTTTCCAAGGCCTCATGTATTTCACTGGCAGGAAAGTTTCTTTTGTCACTGGTGTTCATGTGCTGCCCCCTTTTTGTCATCTTTTTGCCAAAGCAGTCTGTCAGACCTCTGGTTTCTTACTTGTCTCAGATAAGTCACTTTTTGCAGCAAAATGAAAGAAAAGTAATAAAAATGCAGGGCCAGAAGGGACTTTAAGTTCTATCTTTTCCATCCCTCTGCAGTAGTAAATTGTACCCAAGCCACCTCTGAGAAATGCTTATTTCTATAATTTCTCTGCATAGCTTGTTCTAGTGCACCATTTCCTGCTAGCTGGAATCTTTTTCTTAACAATTCTTTTGTGTCCCAGATATTCTGTTTTGTCTTGTACTATCCCACCAGAATTAACCATTCTTTTCTTCTAGAATAAGCTTTGATAAATCAGAAAACAAAACAAGTTCTTATGGGTTTGTTCATTCAGCTGTTTCCCAAGGGAAAGCTTTTCTTACCACTACTGTTGGTTTTCCTCAGATTCACTCTATTTGCCTGTATTTTCCTTCAAGTGTGCCCCTCAAAACTATGGGACCTAATTGAAATAAGTCTTCCCCATTTCCAAGGTAGTATCAGCTGTTGTTGTCCGCAGCAGCAACACTCTGTTGACTCATTGTGTGTGAGCCTTTCTAAGCCCTCCACAGATGCTTTCCTGTTGGACTCCTGCCCAGCCAGTTATTCCCAGTTCTACACCTGCAAAGTTAATCTTTATCTTTCAATGCCACACATTGCAGTTGTCCTCTCTGAATTTCATCTTCGTCATGTGAGCTCTGCAGTTTATGAAGCTCATTTGTCATCCAAAAACACCCTGTTCCCTTTTCTACTTCAGAAGGGCTCTTACTTTGATGGCACTTTCCAAGTCACTCACCGGACACAGCCAGGATAGATAACTTCAGTGCCCATTTGAATTCTCCTGTAGATACATCCCTTCAAGTATTTTGCTTTTCAACTTCTGTATTTATTTCATCTGATTAAATTTTTGCATCTATTTTTCAAGTCCCTCTTCGTTATAATGTCATATGAGACAGCATGAAGAGCCTCGCCAGTCCCCATTTCTGACCATCTAGTTCTGTAACCCTAATGAGGAAGAAAATTAAGTGGCAGTGGTGTCATTTATTCTTGAAAAATCTGTGTTGTCTTCCATCTGTAGTTTTATTGGCATCTAGGTTCTCTTGAAATGACTGAAAAGTACTGGAACAAATATTTTACTGCATACTGAAAGCAGGCAGACTGGCTGCCATCTTTCTATTAATGACAATACTTGACACATCCTTTGAATGTCACCCAGCCTGAAAGACTTTTCTATTTATTTTTTCCTGAACTTTCTGCAATTTTTCAAAATAAGAAAGCTAAATGATATCCCAAGACCTTCCTTGCATGAAGAAAAATGGTGTATAAAACTCCAATAAATACATAATGAAAAAGTGCATTATATTACTCCTTGCTCTAACAGTTTGAAGATGTTATGCACAAACTATGGATCAGATTTGAGATTACGAATTCTACATCTACATCAGCCATGCAATAACACATATTGTACATCTGCTTGAGAGAAGCTACAGAACAAACAAAAACCAGTTAACAGAAAAGTCCTTAATTTATGTGAATCACCACAGCCAATGAAGCTGTTAGAGCAAACATACAGAGTTTGATGGAAAAGAATTTCCTTCTATCAGACTAAAAATCATTAGGACCTAGTGGTTTCATAAAAAAGGGGGATTCAGAGAGACAGACAAAAATAGCTACAGAACAGGAAAACAATCTTTTAGACAAAAAAAGTAATCAGATGACAACTGGAAAAGGGTAGTACCCAGGGCATCTGCAGAGCAAAGAGTGCCCACAGTCACTCGCCACTAGTGACAGTGTCTGGGCTCTGCAAAGTCCAAGCTGCAAACGGTATGATAGCTACCATAGTAGCTACTCATTGACAGTTTAAGAAGCGCAAATATTACTAACTGTGAGTGTCACCAGACTTCAGATAACTTGGGACCAACTGCATACTGAAATCTGGGAGGAAGAAGTTAAATAAGCGAATTCTAGCTTTGACCCTGCAGTGCACCTCAACCCTGCTGAAAGGCTAGACCAAAATCCTGTGGCAAAGCCACACACAGATGCCGGAGTCTTTTCACTTAGCAGAGAGGTTTTGAGAGACACCTTTCAGATGCTGTTTTACGAATCCTACTCCCTGCCTCACCTTCCTTGCTGAAAGCCTGTGCCTGCTCAGGCAGTGGAAATGGGAGCTGACAATGCAAACCCAACTCCTGCTGTTTAGCTGATCTAGAGTCAAAAGACTTTTTGCCCCTTTCCTGTGCCTCTAAAGCAATAGCTGAGCTGTCAGATGAGTGGCGATTTTGGAGTACTATAACCCACAGAAAGGCAGAACACAGGGAGCGTTAACTGCGCAGCTCTAAAGCTGTAAACTCTGTAGATGAAGCCACTGAACGAATAAGAGGACAAGCCCTGTTGTAATCTAGTGGAGTCTACAGTCACTGTAAGCACAAGGAGAAGCATCCTGCAAATCACAGGTGTGGAAAAGTAGATACAGAAAATGAACCAGAGCCAAGTAGCTGAAGTATTTGCCCTTTTCCTTGATACCTTCAGAAAGCAGAGCATATACTAAGATGCCGGACAGGTTCCTATATTCCTGCATAGTTCTTGCAGAATTTCACATAATTCCAGATGAGGCCAAGGAGGTCCAAGTGTGCAAATATTAGTTCCCCCCTTTTCTCCCTGGGGCTACAGGCTCCCCAGGAAGTCTCTGAGTTCACTCTTTCACAGTAGGTGTTACAAACAACCTAGTGAGCCATCCCACCAAAGCACTTTTTTTTTTTTTTTTTTTTAAAGCTGTGCTAGACAAATGCTATTAAACACTTACTTATGTGAAGCTCCGAATAAATCTGCACAACTGGTGATCCAGGAGAAAGTATTTCAGAATCATGCATTATGAGACTATCCAGAACAACATTCTTGATTATCATACATCAAGTGCCTTGTTCTCTACCGAATTTAAAGAGTAGAGCTTACTCTGCCTGCATTGCCAAAACAGCTTATATATCAAGGTATTTGTTACTTGCCAGAGCTTGTAGCTGATGTAAAGATCGGTTAAGAGTTTTAAATAGACAGAGCAGAGGTCAGAATGAATTATTAGATCAAACAGTTAATCAAAACTGTTTTGGGCATAGTGACAACTTAAAAGGCAAAATGATAATTTTTTATCAATTCAACATGCTATTGTGATCAAAATTGCATTCTACACAGGATGAGAGAAAAAAGTTTCAAATAAAAACACCAGTGAAGTATCAAAGCTTTCAATATTTGAAATGTAATTTATTTTTCCTATCTGATAGCAGAGGATATTTGATCTTGTTGGTTTGAATATGATTCTATCTCAGTTAAAAATATCTTTTTGTTTGAGATTCACCCTTGAAAGATTAAGAGGATTTCAATAAGTTTTCTGGTAAAAATCAGGACTTTCTACTTTTCTTATCTTACCAAGGGCATGCTCTTCCCTGGTTATGTCTGCATGCCTGAAGACAGTGGGCTCTGAGCAATGCTGCCTAATTATTTAGATTCAGGTCTAAGAGACAAGCCCCAGTGTTTGCTTTGCCATTTAGGCATGGAAAACTCTGTTACAATCTAGAGGACACCAGCAACACAGTGGAAAACATGAACAGATGGAACCCTGTTTTAGGCTAATGTTACTGTTTGATTTCCACAAAAGAAGTGTTTTCCGCCTGTTGATTCAGGACGCCACTATGCTTAAGGAGGCTGGGCACTGAGCAGGGCCCCAAGCTAGCTACTAAGGCTGAATTTCACACAGTTTGGAGCATGGCTTTGACTAGGTCCTTCCGATAGAACTTCTTCCACAAGTTTATGATGTCCTGCTCCTCAACACGGATTTTTATGTGGCTGGCAGAGCCAATCTTACCCTGAAATCGATGCACTCTTACCCTAAAAAGAATGCACGCTTTCTTCCATGACATAGCCTGCAAAGACCTGTCACCTGATGTGATCCTCCAAAGGACCCTTCTTCTTCCTAGGAGCAGTGGCTGCTTCCTCTAGGGCAGCTTAGTGGTATTTGTACTCCTGCGGGGGAAAACAGAGGCCCTGGGCCAGACAGCTGCTCACTGATGTGAGCTATCTGGCATCTCCCAGAGGAGGAGAAAGCTTGGTATGAAAATTAAGTACAGGCAATGAGAATGTCAATCTCTGCAAAGCAGAGATTATGGCACTACAAATACAGGATTCAAACACTCAAAACCAAAAATCCTTTCTGCCAGGAAATATCTCATAATACTGTGAAATCTTTCACAATATTTTACTGAACGGTCTTTTTTCCAGTTTCCTTCCAGTCTTAATCTCTTCATTATGCATTCTTTTTCTGAAACAATATTTCTCTCTCACCTCTGGAAGCTCTCACCTGGGGCTGCTCATCCCACAGGACTCTGCAGGCACTCTGACAGGCTTAGGAGAATTTAGCAAAGCAGTGACTTGCAACATGACATTGCCTAAAAATCTTGTAACCATGATTAGTATTTATGGGATCATTGTCCCTCTCTAAATTAAAACATATTCTCTATATATAGTTGATACCTGAAACGTAAATCACCTTCTGTTTCTCTGTGTAGTCAGTTACTAAAGGAGATCATTAAAGACCATTTCCTATAAATAGCAAATTATGGGGAAAAAGAAAGTTACCCTTTTTCAAAATAAATTAACTCAAGCAGTATCTGTGTGTCAATTTTGTATCACCTTTTAACTAACGGATGCATTATAGGAGATGCAGTAAAACAGCAAATGCCAAATACACTGCTAGGTGTCTTTCTAGATGATGAAATGACATGTTTGAAGCCCTTCCTGTGGCAAGTGGGGAAGAACAAACCTGAACATAAAACGTGTGTGTCTTCCTCATTGGTAGGACAGTCCATCTGCGGGGAAATGCCCATCAGAGCTCAGCAGCCCAGGGTCCAGCTGCTCAGGAAAACAGACTGGGCTCTGGTCCTGGAGCACCGGTGGGTGTAATGAACACAGCACAAGCCATCAGCCTTCCTTGATCATTGTTGCAATACTTGTGCAGGATCCCTGCCATAAAAATGACACTGCCAAATAGTTTGGCAGCTTCCCTTGTACATCAGCTAGGCATACAGCAGTTCCTCTGGCATTTCACAGTTCTCTCTTTGATATTAGTCGTGCTGGTACCTGCTCTGCCCTTCATCCCTTGCTTTGCCGCAGTGATTTGTTCTGGCTTGTTTGCTGAAGAGTGCCTGGGACCTTGTCTCTTTGGGCATATCTCAGCTCTGCCTCATCTCTGGAACACTGTTGTGAGTGCCTAGAGGAGCTATCTGCCCCCCATGAGACAAGCCTGTGCCTGCAGAGGCTAACAGCAGCTCTTGTGGTTTGTGCACAGACAGCTCTTCATCCATACTGCAGTCTGAGACCCACCAGTGAACCTGCAGCGAGATGACCAACCATTTGCATGGGAGACAAAGACACAGCAGCTCCCACAAGCTGTTCTCTGAACTTCAGTTACTAGCTCCTTGGGTATTGAATTTAGTGATTTTTCATCTCTTCTTTACTTTCCACAGTAACTCCTTAAGATCTCACCTGTCAAGATCCTGTCGCAAACTGCTCTGTAGGCATCCTCCACTTGGCCTGAATGAAAGGAGCCCATATGGCTTGGGCAGCCTAAAAGACAATGTCTTGCTATTGGCAATGAGACCTCCTTCCCTGTTACCTTCTATTCCCATGATCAAAATAAAACAAAAGCAGTTTGTTAAGGTGAGGTGCAATGGCTTGACTGGAAACATCCCCGTCTCCCACTCCTTTAGCATTACCACTGCTCAGCCTCGTCTTCACACTAATGGCTGGGTTACCGAATTGGCCAATCTTCCACTGCCTATAAATAAGCTCAAAGTCCCATCTGAAACACATACTGGGGAACCCTTCTTTACACCGAAGAGCACCATGCAAAATCTCTAACTCATTTTGTGAACCTTCCGCGTTCCACCGTGCTGCGGTACTAGGTACTGTGGCCAGAGTGTCCCAGGGGAGAAGACACGGCCCTGGCCTTTGGGAAAACTTCATGCAGGAAAACCATCATTTTTTGATATACCAGCTAAGTCCTGTCTCATTATGCCAGAATGAGATGGCCCACCCATCCCCAAAACGTGCCACCTGGCTGTGAATGTTCCTGGCACTCCCTGATCAGCAAAAAGAAAGAATGGGAGAATGAGCATGAACATGGCCAACTCTTACCATCTCACTCATTCGTTTTCACTCTTACAGGCACACATAGAAGCCCTTGCCCTTTCCAACCACAAACAAACACACACACGTGCCTGCACACACTCGCTCCTCTTTGGTTCCCATAATGAGGGTCATTGCTTTATACCTTCCGTAACTTTCAAATGTCCCATAATTTGTCAGTAGGACAAATGTCCCATTGTCTTCCATACAGAAAACACTCACGCCTCCCAAATACAAACTTCAAGAGAACATTTGGGCATGTTTTTAAGTTCTGAGTTGAAACAGGTAAACCTTTCATGCCATGCTCACTATATGACCTTTCATAACTATTTTGTCTCATCCATTAAAACAAGATTCTTACAGGATTAATTGCCATGAGTTTCTACTTTCTCGGTTCCAAAATGTGATGGGTATCTAAGTGTTACACAGGTCCTTTTCCCATATTATTAACCTACATATTCTTCAGAGTCCTCAAAATACAGTAGGATGAGAAAAGGACAAAAAACTTATTTTGTAATGCCTGATCCATTCAGCTAAGTCTTAAGCCATGTAAGCTGAACAGAAGCCAGCTGAAGTCTGGGCTACTGGATGAGCAAAGGAAGGGCAAAACTGCCCCCTGAAAAAGGAGATGGTAGAACGGCAGAAAGTTTTGAGGTAGAGGAAGGAGGGAGAGGAATGGCAACATTGGGCAATGGAGGCCAGCCCAAAGGACATGACAGAATTGAAGCAGAGGTTCTTGTTTGATCTTCTCAATGCTCTTTTTAGAAGGTTCTGGAAGAAGAAATTCATATCTTTTTATCCTTGTCTAATTCTTCAGGTACAGTTGAATAGACTGTAAAAAATGAGCCTGTATGGATCTCAGAAAATTTAGGCCTGATCTGTTCTTTTTTATTATTATTTTTGCAGTCCCACATTCTTAGTGCCTTTGCTGCTAATGGTGTTACTATCGGAAAGAGATAGATCAGTGCAGGGAAAATACAATATCCATGCAGGATTCCTCTTGGGGATCTTACTAGGTCCCTCAGTGAAGACTGTAAAAAAACAGATTTTAGGTTTATATTTCCTCAGATACATATTATGCAGCTCTCTGATGCATATTATGCACACCTACATACGATGTAACTCTCAAGTTTCTGATGTTAATATTACAATTGTAATTGTGGGTGCTCAAATAATACAAAGAGTCACATCCCTCATTTGACAGATCTTTGCTATGCTGAACTTCTCGCTCAGGAAATTGAATTTCCTTTGAATATTTTGCTTTCAGCCAAATATTTGTGCCCAAGATAGAGAAAGATGCTGAGTTTGTTTCTACAATTTTTTTACATCGTGTAGAAATAAAAAAACATTTACAAAAATAATATATTTCAAGGTTTGGAGGCTTTTTGATATTTATTAAGGCAACAAACATCAAATGGACAGCCCTTTAAGGCTTTCTCTGGAGTGGTCTTTCTCTGGAATGTACGTCCCAGCTCACAAACTGTGCCTTGAAATTTTGCGGACCAGCAGTGAAAGCCAAACTTTCTGAAGGGAGCAGTAGGAATCCATTTACCATCAGTAAACGTTATAAGCCTCTTGTGTGCCTGTACCACCTTCCACCGAAATAACACAGCTGGGTAGCTTGGGAAAAAAAATGCTGTGAGTATTCATTGCTCTATTTCCCCATACACAAGCAGGAAAATTTGGGAATAATATTTTCAGATTTGTTGATTCATTTTCACCACACCATTTACCCCGCGTGGTTTTTATTAATCTTTGCACATTGGAAAATTTAATTGCTTCTCAAGATAACCTCATGTTTACATCTGCAACCCACTTTTGAAATTTGCTGGACAAAAATCCTCATGTAATGATAATATATTTAATGGGAATATTTATCTTTTTCTGCATTGACACCCTTATTAAACTAATTATTGCAATGGCTATAGAAGAGTAACGACATTGCCAGAATAATGGATATCTGAATTTTGCTTATACAAAAGAACATATCTGAAATATCTTAAAATATCTGAATCAACATACTTCTAAATATTACTATTTTTATTTTTACATTTCAGAATGTATTTAGGGATAAGTCAGTGAGATGCTATTATAGAGGTGAAGTATTCAAATTTTGTCATTCCTGAATTACTGCTGGATGAACACTGTGTGGAACTATTGCTAAAAAGCAACATTTTTCTGATCTGTTGGTTTTTGGGTTTTTTTTGTTTTGTTTTGTTTTGTTTTGTTTTTGTTTTTTGTTGTTGCTATTATTTTTTTTGCTTACTTCAGAAATTAGTCCAACCTAGCTGAAAACTGCCTGGAGGACTGGAGCAAGCTGAGTTCAAGTCTGTGCTGCAAACATGGTTCAGATCTATGCAGTCTGCAGGAGCAGGATGCCAGTACACACCTGTCCCTGAATTTCCCTGATAAGGACACTGCGGAGAGAGGCCCAGGTGCATTGCTAAACCGGGCACATGGCCACCAAAGAGAAACTACAACAAACTAAGTACCCAGTTCAAGAGGAGTATTTCTCTACCATGGAAGAGCTACGTCACTGCGGGATGTCTGTGCAAAACATAAATCCAGAGCTTGAAATATCCATTGTTGAAATTTCCTGCCCTTTTTGAAGCCATCCAATGAAGATTAATCTGCAGCAGCAATTAGATTTATGTCACAGGTGAAACTAGTGGTTTAGAATAAGTAGGATCATCTAAGAAATGGCGGGTGAACCCACGCTGTTAACCCACGCTCTCACTTTGCAGCTTTGTAGGGTTGAACAGAACAACCCCCGGGCATGCACACACATTCACTCATAATACATCCACAGCATGACAAAAAATAATACGCTACATCCCACCCATGTAACAGTAAGGTACATTTCTATCACTCTGGACTACCGAACAACACCAGAATATTCATGGAATCACAGAATAGTTTAGATTGGAAGGGATCTTTAAAGGTCATCTAGTCCAACCCCCCTGCAATAAGCAGGGACATCTTCAACTAGATCAGGTTGCTCACAGCCCCATCCAACCTGACCTGGAACGTTTCCAGGGATGGGGCATCTACCAGCTCTCTGGGAAACCTGTGCCAGTGTTTCACCACTCTCAGTGTATAAAAGTTCTTCCTTACATCTAGTCTGAATCTACCCTCTTTTCATTTAAAACCATTACACTTTGTCCTATTGCTACAGGCCCTACTAAAAAGTCTGTCCCCATCTCTATTGTAGGCCCCCTTTAAGTACTGAAAGGCCACAACAGGGTCTCCCCAGAGCCTTCTCTTCCACAGGCTGGACAACCCCAGCTCTCTCAGCCTGTCCTCACAGGAGAGGTGTTTCATCCCTCTGATCATTTTTGTAACCCTCTGTGGCAGGTGCACCCACCTTGATAGGGACCGAAATGTCTCAAAAACCTGTTCCAGTGTTTCATCACCCTCATTGTAAAAAATTTCTTACTTATATCTAGTCTGAATCTACTTTCCTTTAGTTTAAAACCATTACGCCTCATCCTATCACAGCAGGCGATAGGAAAATTCCATGTTGTTAAACAAACGTGCTGCTGCCAGACTAGTATTTTTTGTTTCAACCCAAATAGGGGCAAATGCACATCAGTCGTGAATGTTTTCTTTATCTCTCTGTACTGCTGATTACTGTTCATAAGGGCCTTGCTAATTTAATTTAGCTTATTTAGTGCTAGCTTCTTTTGATAGCAGAGCTATTTTTTGTGCTAACATAGATACCTTCCTGAAAAGCATTCATTTAAACTCAAAAGTTCAGCTTCAAGATGAATACGATACTGAAAACACAGATGAAATTTTTATAATAACACATTACATATAGCAACAGATACTTTTTGCAAATGTTTCACCAATAAATAACTTAATGTGAAAAATTTTCTATGCTCATCCTCAATAGCCATACGGAAGTTCAGGTATTAGGTTTGCAACATATAGGATTCACAGTTTTTAAAATAATCCCCATTATTAAAAAGCTAAGGAAAAAGTCGTGCTTGACCTTATGTTAACACAGGCAGTAGGCCATGCTGCAGTGGTATATTTTGTGATAATGCAGCACAACGCATTATATTATTATCTGATGTGTTTTATTTTAGTATAAATGTGTGTTTCAGGAAGAACTGTTGACCCAGCTCACAAATGGAAGTTATTCTGATCACAAGCAAATACATAAATATGATCACACAATAGAAAGAGTATCAAAAATGCTCAATACATACATGTGTATGTTTGCTTTCTTGTTGAAAAGCAGACTTCGTGGGACTGAAATTTGTCTCGCATTTCACTGATTATTCTCTAGTTGTTTAACAAACAAAAGAAAATTGAGTCTAAATCAGGCAATCTGTTCTTCTTAAGTGTGAAAGCTATGTCTATTTATTTCCAGGGAGCCTTTTTTTTTTTTTTCATTAATAGCTTTGCGCTGCCTGTAGCTGACTGACAGGTACTCCTGAACACAACATTTTATCGCAGTGTTCCCTTCTGGTTCAAATATGTGCAAAGTCAACTACCCTGATACAGGTGTGAGAGGCAATGGAGAATAGAGGGAGATGCACCAGGTCCTTTAGAGTGTTGCCAGAAATCATCTGCAACTGGACCACGCTCTGCCATCATCCTGATGAGTATTTCAATTATAATTGAACTATCATCTAGAAATCAAAATACAATTTAAAGAGTAATTTCCAAACCATTTCAAGTCTCCCATTAAACACTATTATCTCTCTCTTTTGTCCACCTACAACTCAATGCCTTCAGCTTTATTTCAATCAGAGCCCGAGTGGTATGTTTCATTTCTCTGAAACCTTCTCCCCATTTTGATGAATTCATTCTGAAATGCCATTTCTCTCCATCTCTGTGCTTCATCTGAGCAATTCTCTTTTACAACTGGGCAGCTCAGCCTGAACACCAGGCTGCAGGTCACCATTTTAGCTCTTCAGCATTAGATATGACTGTAACTGTTGCATATGAGAACAGTTAAAAAAAACACCACAGAAACGTTAGATTTTTTTCTTAATCTCTGAAGGGTAAGTAAATTTATTTTATTGCACTTGCATGGCAAGATTTTGGTAGCAGGGGGGCTACAGGCATGACTTCCATGACAAGATGCCAAAAGCTACCCCCATGTTGCGTGGATGCAGACTCCAAGACAGACTTGCCGCTGGCCAAGGCCATGCTCATCAGCAACAATGGTAGCAACTCTGTGAGAACGTATTTAAGAAGGGGAAAAAAACAGCAGCTGGAGGAGAGAGGGGTGAGAGATAACTTTGCAGACACCAGGGCCAGTGAAGAAGGCAGGGGAGGAGGTGCTCCAGGTCCCAGAACAGAGATTCCCCTGAAGACCACAGTCAGGCAGGCTGTTGCCCTGCAGCCCATGGAGGTTAACGGTGGAGCAGACATACACTTAGTAGCCCATGGAGGACCCTACGCTGGAGCAGGTGGATGCCCACAGGAAGCTGTGACCCTGTGGAGAGCCCGTGCTGGAGCAGGATCCTGTGGTGTGGTGCCATGGTGAGAGGAGTCCATGCTGCAGCAGGCTTGCTGGCAGGACTTGTGACCCCGTGGGGACCCACGCTGGAGAAGTTTGTGAAGCAGCCTGTGGGAAGGACTCGCATTGGGGAAGTTTGTGGAGGACTGTCTTCCATGAGAGGATCCCCACGCTGGAGCTGTGGAAGAATGTGAGGAGGACGGAGTGGCAGAAACCTGTGATGAACTGACCACAGACCCCTTTCCCCATCCCCCTGCACCTCTTGAGGGGAAGAGGTAGAGAAATTAGGAGTGAAGCTGAGCCTGGGAAGAAGGGAGGGGAGGAGGAAGGGTGATTTTAAGATTTGGGTTTAGTTCTTATTATCCTACCCTGATATTGATTGCTATTAAATTAAATTGTTGAGTGAGCTCTACCTGTCCTTTTCTCAACCCACGAGCCTTTCATCATATTTTTCCTCCCCTGTCCGGTTGAGGAGGGGCAGCGATAGAGAGGCTCGGTGGGCACCTGGATCCAGCCAATGTCAACCCGCCACACGTATATTTACTACAAGTATGGTTTGTTTTTATTGGGTGCACCTGCATTGGCTACTCTGTTACTTGTATTACCTTACTGAAGGCAAGGACAATGGTCAGCTTTCTAAGGTCACAGAACCAGCCATCGAGGATTGTTAAATGTGTGTATTTCAGGAAAAACTGTTGAGAGTAATAAAAGAAAAAATCTTACTGATGTCAACACACATTATTATACATAATACAAAGCTCCTGAGAGCTACTGGGATACCCAGGAATTTTATGGGCAGCAATGGCTCCCATAGGTATAATATACACACCTGGTTAAATCCAACTTTTCTGCAGAATTCTTACCAGGTCAAAGTTAGCACTCCAGCAGCTTTGGGAATGATTGAAACACTATCTATCTACTGCCCTACTCCACTCACTTTGTGGGAAAACAACAACTTGCCCTTGCAGAAGGACATTGAGTCTTTGTTGTGTTCATTGCCTCACAAAGATGATTCCTCAAGGGTGTACAGTGAGGCACCTGAATACCATAGCTGTATTCAGAGGCTGATGGCTGTGAAACTCCAGAAACATAGTCTTCCTCACGCTGTGCCAGAGAATAAAAACAGCTGTTATCCAGCCTTAAGTGACATGTACGCACGCTTGGCCTGATGTATACAAGTAAACTTTAACAAATATGTTTTCCCTCAATTATAGCCATTTCAGACCAAAATATGCACTAAATTCTTTTTACTTTCTTTATGCTCTCTGATTTCAAATATACAAATAAATGATCTTCTGAGACTATCACATATTTTTCACCATCTGCTAATTCGAACAGCAGCACTTTTCTAGCCTCCTAGATAAGCTTGGGTCTAAGATGCATTTATGTGGGTTCCAGTCCTACCGTATTGAAAGTTCCATGCTCTCTTCTTATCCTTGCTGGTTGCAGATCACATTTCTTAACATGTCATTGTAGAGCTTTGGACAATACTGCTGTATATTCCACATAAATATATGATGGCTTGTTGACAGTCATATAAAAGCACGCAGATTGGATATTGATAGTCTGCCTAATACTTCGTCTCCACCCTGAAGATACGAAGAGGCTGCTTACTGGAGTATTGGCTTGGAGTGGAGGTCTCACGTCATCATTTTGAGAGGATTTGCTAGATGACCTAGCACACTCTCCAGCATCACATGTCATGGGAGTCTGAAGTGACACTCAAACTCATGCACTTCTGCTTCTGCAGCAGCAGAGCACAACTGATCCACCACAGAGTCATGGGTGATCTCAGCTGAGTACTAAGGGTCAGATTTTATCAATTAAATGACTGGTTATATTTTCCCTTGGGTTCAAGAAACAAATATTTCAGACCAGCTGCTGCCATGAATGTGGTCAACAGCAATGACTTACTCAAGATGAAAAGAAAGCAAAACTTATTTGCATAAGTACCGCTAATATGTTCAGAATGTTTTCATCTGGTAGACCACTGTATCTTCAACTCTATGGGTGAGTTTAATTAGCATTAAAATGCCTGGAAAATAAAACCTGAGGCTCGTAGAATTTCAGTCATCAGATTTTTGCAGGCTGTGCTACTGATTTAATAAGAGGTATTTCGTGCATGCCCAATAAATTTAAACGGAAATAAAAAAAACTCATAGAACATAAAATATAGTGTCAGTTTTCTCTGCCTGGACAGATGTTAACTGCTAAATTAGTAGATTTGAAATGTAAGGTTTGGTTTGGAACACAAATTAACTGAAAGCATCAGTCAGCAATTACACTCATATCTGAAACCAAACAATTTCCTAAGGAGTAAGCTAGTAGTTGCTCTGTTTTAAAACTTATATCTGTCTGCAATTCCTTTTAACAGAAAAGTGTTGGGAAATACCCAGTTTAAGGAATATTTCAACAGGGCTTTATTTTTCTCATTAATTTTAAAGGTCTAAAAATCTCTAAAAAAACAAGAAACAATTCAAAATGCATTGTTATGGAGTCAGCAAGGTATGCTAATTCCTAAAATAGACATTTCTCAAATTCAGAAAGATGCCTAACAAAACACAATTCTTTCTCTTGTGCATAAAAAGAATATAATCACAAAGTAACTTTTTAAAAACAATTAAAAAATTCTAACCGAATGAAAAATGCTGCGGAGACCATACTGTCGTGAAGTGGGTTACAAACATGGGCAGTTACTGCAATCCAATATTTAACACACACTAGAAACAGAATGACTAAACAAAGAAGCTACCAGGTAATTTTACAGAATGTTTTTGTCTCCTGCTTTGAGAGGACAAAACTGTCATGCTTAAAATTTCTTCCATATATTATGGATGTCACAGAGAAGTGAAACAACTGTAAAAGGAAGATAACCATAAAAACAGATGAGTAGGAGAAGTGGGGTTGCAGCCTCTTACTGAATTTTCAAGAATATATTTCAGATTAAGAGTATGAAAGAAGGCTAAAAATTCAAATCTGGATCCACATTTTCTGGGTTGCTTATATTCAGTGTTTTATCAATTCTGTTACGGAGACAGGACCTACCCAGTAACATTTGTGTCTTAATAGGACTGCTTCAGTAAGGTTACTTCGTAAGTTTAGTTTGGCCTCTTCCTGCTTCAAATTCACCACAGTTTCAGGCCAGTTTCTTCACATCCCTCCCTGGAAATTCATGGAAATAATTTACATTCTGACTCATTTCTATTTTCTTCACATACCCCTGCCTAATGTAGTTATGTGATCCCTAATGAGATGGAAATATTCATGCCAACTGAAGGAGGAAACAAGACATTAGGCAATGTATGAATAATGTGTGAAGAATCATGTACAGAAAAATAATGATGATAGAGCACAAAAGTAATGATGCATTCTCACATAGTTTGCTATTCACTGTTCTGGCCAGCTAACAACAAAAACAGAAAGGCTCCAGGGAAACTTGATGGTCCTCATTTTCAAAGGGACCTAAATGATGAATGGGCTGAAATTCTATCTAGGAATGTGAGTTCAACATATAAGGTACTTTGGCATCCTTAAATGCAGAAGCTTAATTGCACCAATATTTGCACCTGATTGGTCTGAATTACTTTCAAGAACACAGACCTTAAATCTCTTTTGAAACATGACTTGATCTCATAAATGACTTTGTTTCAACAGTGCCGTGTAAAAACAGCTACTGGTTTCAAGAGGATTTTATAAGAATAGGATTTTGAGCATACTTCAGAGAAAGGAAATGGAATAAGGAATGCAAGGCAAACTCATGACTTTTCAGGGATAAAGACACTGAGAATTATTTACCAATGTCTTGTAATGCAGAAATTGATAGAAATGCAGCAAATGACACACACAAACAAAGTTTCACAGCCTCCTCCAAAACATCCCATGCTCACTTATGGTGCTTTGTATTCCAGGTAGTAAGGCCAGGTTTGCTGATGTACAGAGGCAGTCAGTGAATTACCACATTAATTAACACAAAACTGTGAGGCAGGCTATGCCTAGGACAGCAGAAGTCACTCTTTTGATGTTGAGAAAACTGAAATGTGAAGAACCACAGACTTCCAGAGATGATAGTGATGACACATAATAAATTAAAATCCTTAATACAGCCCACAGAGAAATGCTAGATGTCTGGCCACGGAAGTCTATTCCTCATAAAAATTCTTAGAAAAGGCTTAGATGAGGTAAAGTAATCTTTGGTTTGCATTAAAATTCATGACTGTCAATACCTTATTACAATGATAGGTCACAAAATTCCATAAGAATCAATGAAAAAGCTATGTCATGGTGACAGTTATTAGCATCAAAAAGGACAAAGCCGGTATGCCAACTGAAGATTGAAAGATAAGCTCCTGGGATGCTGCACTTCTGTCCAGGTAGATAAAAACAAACTTCAGATAACGTAACAAAAAGCTCGCTTCTTACCCCAAGGCTTGACTCTTTTGGAGGGGCAACTAACCCCTTGTCGATAAGTCTGTCATTACTGTATTGAAAAGAGATACTGGCTGCATGGATAATTTAGTCGAAACCGTTACTTTTTATCACTCTGCAGCTTTGCAAGGGAGCAAAGAAACCACATCAAGACTCATGATAATTCTTGTCCTTTGGATAAAAATCAGGAATCAGGCTGTGAGCTTGCAAAAATCAATGTACCTTTTTACAAGAGAAATTAAAAAGCTAATATGCAATTCCTGAAAAATTAGTTTACATAATATCAAAATCTGAATTGGACAGAAACAGGTGTACATAAAAGATAAAGGTAAACAGCTCTAGGTAATGCTGGTAGCTACCAAACCCTTTTAGCTCTTGTCCTTCTACAGCAAATCTACATCACTCTCTGAAACTTTTGGGTATTCTCTTTTTTTAAGTCATAATCAACAGGCACAAGTATATCCTGCAGTTCTGAATTCTCAGATCATCTGCAAGTTCAATTAACTTGAACTGCACCTACCAGCTTTCTCTGGAGACATTCAATAGTTCCAAAAAATCAGACCCAAGAACAGAGGCAAACACAAACAGCGGTTGCTTTTAACATGCAGCTGTTTCTTTCAGCAATATCATCAAGGTCTCTCTATATTTTGAGACTTTTGAGGAATCGTTTCTTTATTTCCAAGAAAGATAGATTCTTCCTAGGAATCTGCAACCTGTTTCATAATAATTTTTCTTTTCATATTTTTAAGGTACACTTGAATATTGCAATGAAACATTTGCTGGATGCTATCAAGATCATTTTTTTACTTAATCTAGAAATGCATAGGGCTGCATCTTAGAATTGAATACTGATTAGGGTAGCTTAAGTATTTATTAAGTGTGTTCTTATGGTGAAGTTTATATAGGACTTATTTCAAAAAGATATTTTGAAATATCTTTCAAGAGGATATTTTTCCGTGAATATGTGGTGCACTTCTCCTGCAGAAATGCCAGCACTGGGTGGTTCAAAGACTGGGTTTTTTTTCTCAATTTTCTTTTTCTTTCAGAAGCCATAAAAGGTTTGGATTTTTTTGTAGTTCCTGTTAATTTGATGATTTGCTGCTCTTTAGTGCTTCAATTCCATTAGCTTTAAATTTGTTTCGCAATAACACTACCCATTAGGGTCTAAATCAGTTACTTGTCTGGATGGTTTCAGGTTTAGTTCTGACAACTTGAAACAGAAAACTCCAGTTTATCTGCCTGTACTGGTTTTGGCTGGAATATAGTTAATTTTCTTCACAGTAGTTGTTATGTTGCTGTATTTTTTATTTGTAATCAAACCAGACTTGATAACACACCCGTATTTTAGGTATTGCTGAACAGTGCTTACACAGAGTCAAGGTCTTTTCTGTTTCATAGAATCATAGAATCATATAATGTTTTGGGTTAGAAGGGACCTTTAAGATTGTCTAGTTCCAACCCCCTGCCATGGGCAGCGACACCTCCCACCAGACCAGGTTGGTCAAAGCCCCGTCTAGTCTGGCCTTGAACACTTGCAGGGATGGGGCATCCACAGCTTCTCTGGGCAGCCTGTTCCAGTGTCTCACCACCCTCAGAGTGAAAAATTTCTTGCTAATATCTAATCTAAATCTACCCTCTTCCACTTTGAAGCCATTAACTCTCATCATATCACGACATGCCCTTTTACAATGTCCCTCCTAGCTTTCTTGTAGATCCCCTTCAGATACTTCAGACCACTATAAGGTCTCCCTAGCGTCTTCTCTTCTCCAGACTGAACTACCCCAACTGTCTCATCCTGTTTTTATAAAAGAGGTGCTCCAGCCTTCTGATTGTCTTTGTGGCCCTTCTCTACACTTGCTTCAACAGGTGCCCTTCTTGTGCTATGGACTCCAAAGTTTCACACAGTACTCCAGGTGGTGTCTCACCAGAGCGGAGTAGAGGGGTAGAATCACCTCCCTTGACCTGCTGGACATACTCCTTTTGATGCAGCCCAGGATACAGTTGGCCTTCTGGGCTGCGAGTGCACATTGATGGCTCATGTTGAGCTCCTCATGTACCAACACCCCCAAGTCNGCCACCTCTCAAGCCTGTCCAGGTCACTCTGGATGGCATCCCTTCCCTCAAGCATGTCAGCCACTCCACACAGCTTGGTGTCATTGGCAAACGTGCTGAGGGTGCGCTCAGTCCCACTGTCTATGTCACCAACAAAGATGATGTTGGCATCATCATTGGCACAACAATGGCACAACAACATTGGCACAAAGTTGAACAGCGCCAGTCCCAATACCAACCCCTGAAGAACACCATTTGTCACTGGTGTCTACTTGGACATCAAGCCGTCGACCGCAACTCTTTGAGTGCAACCATCCAGCCAGTTCCTTATCCACTGAGTAGTCCATCCATCAAATCCCTGTCTCTCCAATTTAGAGACCAGGATGTCACGCAGGACAGTGTCAAACGCTTTGCATAAATCCAGGTAGGTGACATCAGGTGCTCTCTCCTTACCACCAACGCTGTAACCCTGCCATAGAAGGCCACCAAATTTGTCAGGCATGACTTGCCCTGGGTGAAGCTGTCACCAATCACCTCCTAATTTTCCATGTGCCCTAGCAGAGTTTCCAGGAGGATCTGCTCCATGATCTTGCCAGCCACAGAGGTGAGACTGTCTGTCCCGTAGTTCCCCAAGTCTTCTTTTTTTTCGCTTTTTGAAAATGGGGTTTACATTTCCCCTTTTCCAGCCAGTGGGAACTTCACCAGACTGCCCGACTTTTCAAATATAATGGAAAGCAGCTTAGCACCATCATCCACCAGTTCCCTCAGGACCTGGAGATGGATTTCATCAGGTCCCAGGTACCTTCAGTTTCCTTAGATGGTCTCATACTTGATCTTCACTTACAGTGGGCAGTTCTTCATTTTCACAGTCCCTGCCTTTGCTTTCTGCAACTTGGGCTTTCTCACACTGCCCTGCCAGTGAGTAGGCTGGGAGAACACATGAATTTGGGAGGTGGCAGAACCAGGACAGCTGACCAAATGGAGATCCCATACCATATGACCTTATGCTCAGCAATAAAAGCTGGGGGAGGAAGATGCATTTGTTTTTCATAGAATCATAGA
>VYZM01015408.1:1853-35291 GCA_013398915.1 Dromas ardeola
TTTTACATGAGGACTTATTTTTTAATACATTCATTGAAGTCATATTCGTAAGACTTCTTTGGTTTTGCTTTGAGCAAGTGACAGAATCTTACTGGCACCTCATTTAATTTGGGTGAAATCTGACCTTGTGCAGACTATGACATGAAGTTGATGCTTTTCTTCAATCACCACAATAAGAACGAGCAGGATTTATGGTAGTGGATTACTGCGCTTCCCTTTGAAGAAAATGCAAATCCATAATCTCTCCTAATTTGATAGTTTAAATGTCTAACAGTAAAATCTCAGAGAGAACTTCTAGAGGAAGACTGCAGTTTTATCCCTTGCAATAAAGCTGCAGGCTTAGCTTTCAGTAAGAAATGCATCCTCCCACTTTCTATTTTCAGGAGTTAGGGAAGAGGTAGAAACAGAGTCCCAGAGCAGATCAGAATCGCCCTTTACCTCCAAGAAAAATGAAACCTTTTCTTAGAGGAATAGCTGAATACACAGTCCCATATTCTGCAGGATTGCGAAGTGGTTTTCTAGTGGATACTGTTTGTAAGCCTGCATTGCAGGGGTTAAAAAGATTCTATCCATGCCACGTGTATGGAAAGTAAAGATATCAGCTGGTAAGGGAAATTACATGCTATTTTACTTAGAAGCAAACATATCAATGCAAGGATTTCTTGTTTTTCTCCTTAGAACATTCTAAAGGGCACAATGAGTGCCCAAAAATATAAACTTAATTTAGGTTTTAAACAACCTTACTTTGTAGACGTATGGTAATTTTGAACAAGTTCCAAGAAGCAAAGGAAAGGCAAGACTATAATGCAAGAATTATTTATTTATGGATTTCCTATTCATTTCTACATGATTAAAACTCCTAATATTGCTTCAAAAATTTACAAATTGTAAGGTTTTTTTCATGTCCAACAGAAAAGGTGAATTAGGAATAAGTACAGATTGAAATGACTGCAAATCGTTGTGATGGCAGCCTTTCTTTTTAACCGCAAAATCCTTTGAACAAATATTGAGCTGATGATGTGAACGTAACTGATGTGATTTGTCAGGCTCATCACTTCCCATCTTTTATTGCAGATATTTTGTTGGATGATGTCACTGATGGAGCACTCCACAAAGAAGGTCATAGCGTGAAAATTTTAGTCACCATAAACAAAGGCTATAGTCGAGCCAAGGTAAGTTCATTACCCCAAGGTCTAGATGCAGAATTATAACTCAGGCAAATCCTGCAGTATAGAGTAGCTCAACTTGTTTCAGTATTTTCAGCCAAGAACTGAAGGGAAATACCCTAAAGATAGCATTTCTCTTCTCTGTCATCCCTGCTCAATACAGTTAAGCACTCTCCATAGGCTAATGTCACTTGGCCTCCTTCTGCCTTTGTGGTGGCTGAGACACTACCAATTCTCAGTTTAATTAGCAGTGGGGTGTTCTGGGACTTGCTATCTCCATTTAAAAGTTGTTATAAATGAGATCTATGCCTTGGACCCCTTAGCGTGCAACTATGAATATGCTGCTGAGGTAATCAATTTGGAATTGCATTGTCGTGTTTTCATGTTCTGTGTTACAAAAAATTTTAAATACAGTGCAACTTTCATTTGTATTCAGCTCTATATAAACACAGATGCAATCAAAGAGCAGAATAAGATACTGTGTTTCCTTCCTTATAAATATGTACCAAAGTAATACCATCTATACCTATTTCTGGCACAGAGATTATTAACAAAGTTGTAACATCACATTCTAAATAATACTATTTGTCTTCATTGGGAAAATGATGACTCTGCATAGAAAAATAATTACTGCCATTTTTAGTCCAGTTTCCAAAAAATCTCTCTTTGCAGGATCAAAAACCACATGCATATCTGATAGGATCAATTGGAGTCAGCGGAAAAACAAAATGGGACGTTTTAGACGGTGTAATCAGACGTCTCTTTAAGGTAAGACACTGAAAAATTAGCTCAAGTATTAATTCAATACCTCAAACCAGGACATTCAATTTTCTTTTTCACTTAAGAAAAATTCTGTATTCTTTGGGTTGTCTTGCCAAGTTTTTGTTTTGTTTCGTTTTTTGACACATAGCTAACAGGGCCATTTAACTTTATTCTTTATGTTGCTGTTCTTTTTTCATGATTGTAGGCAGCTCTCTATTAAATATGACTGCAAGAATCTCCTTGTCAAGCGACTTCACCTGTACCAAAATATTTTCCAAACTGCTTTCATTCAATAACCATTTCTATTTTTATGTCTTATGTTTTCATATAATTTCAGGAATATATTTTCCGAGTGGATCCAACTACTAGTCTGGGCTTGAGCTCTGACTGCATTGCTAGCTATTGTATAGGGGATGTAATTAGAGCCCATAGCCTAGAAGTGCCTGAACTGCTGCCTTGTGGATATCTGGTTGGAGATAATAACGTCATCACTGTGAACCTGAAAGGTAAACCCCCAAGAATATTTTTGCAGATACTGTAGAGTTCTTCACTGTAGTCCCCCTTCCCTTCGTATTTTTTTCCTTACATCTGACCGTTCTGTAGTTTGTCTCCAGTTCAAGGACTCATTTATAATGTAAATTCTCTGTATGACATTGCACAATACTTAACGCAGTGCAGCATTTGGAGGCAAATCCAAGAATGTCTCTGTCCTCTTCTGCCTGACTGCCAAATCACAGCAAAGCACAAATTTCTGATTAGTGGCAAAAAACCCAACCCCAAAACAGAGATTATGATGAGAAATATTTATGCCTTACCCAGTTCCGGAGGAAAAATTCAATACTTTTCAAAAGCTGTAGGGATTTGCTATAGGAAGGGAGGGGGGCCTTCAGAAGAACTATACATACATTGATGTGACAACCGGTAACCCTTGTGGCTGTCACTTTGACCTTTTTTTTGTCACGGTTGCCTGTAGTGTCTGAAACATACATCTTTGCCTCACTGAGCCTTCTCTTCACATTTACTTTGATTTCATCTCTCCCACCCATCTCGTCCCACTACTGCTGTTTAATTTTTTGGACCCGTGGAAGGATATAAGCATTTCCACAGTAATGAAGCCCCTGATAGGAATTTGATTTAGGCAGAAGTATCTTACCTTGCTTTGAGCATAGCACTGATGCCATCAGGTGCTAGGCCAAGTCTATACCTACCTTAGTAAAGATGAGGACAGCCCATTTTTCTTTTCTTTTGTTCCCAGGAGTGGAAGAAAACAGTTTGGACAGTTTTGTGTTTGACACATTAATTCCTAAGCCAATTACCCAGCGGTACTTTAATTTACTGATGGAGCATCGCAGAATTATTCTGTCGGGACCCAGTGGCACAGGAAAGACCTATTTAGCTAACAGGCTGGCTGAATATATTATAACTAAATCTGGCAGAAAAAAAACTGAGGATGCAATTGCAACTTTTAACGTAGATCACAAGTCAAGCAAGGTAAGTTACAGTTGAAAAGATAACCTATTGCCCAATTTGTAGTGATGACGCAGAGCAGATTGTATTAATTGTCATACTGTTTTGTTGCTCAGTTAGCATTTTTTCCTACAAGAATTCAGTCTCCAATCCCAGTGAGGAATGGGGACTAGATCTTTCTGTTCTAAACAAACTGTTGAAGTGCTGTGAAGGAAGTCTGAATTTTCCTTCACTTGAGAAAACCCACCGTAAGGATAGATGCAGAGTCAAGTTCCTATATAAATTAAAATCTTAGAGTGTCTGTAATTCCTTTGTCAGAAAGATTGGATATATAGCAATACTAGTCTGACTTGCTTTTTTATAGTGCTAATAGCAGCCTATTCTTAGCAAAGATTTCAGGATTTTGAATTACCGTCTTGTGTTCAGCTTCTTAATCAGCACAGGATAAATACAACTGCTACCGCGGTTTCTGGCTTGCATCGATCAGGAAGCTGACCGTACAAAAATTGCCTCATGCATCATGTCACATTCACAGTGATTTACATAGCTCAGATTATCAAGCTTCTAGCATGACTACTGTGCTAGCCACAGATAATACTATTCACTTGCTTTCCTAAATTGGGTATACTCCTAACTTGGTACCCAGGGAAAAGAAAACAAAAGGCTTTGCCAAGAGCTTTCTGATATGCACAGAACATAATGAATGTTAACATAGTATAAGAAGGAAGAACATACAGATCCCAAAGGGGCAAGAGGACCATTCCAGTAAAAATACCGCTTTTCACTGTCTTTATAAAGAGGATTGTGATGCCGTTTACTTTTGTGTTTGAATAATACAGATGGTGCTGTTCTGTAACCCATGATGTTCCCCTAGAGACACCTGATCATAAAAAGCCAAACAAAAATCTTTCTTAAAGTGAAAAAGATTGCATCTTCCCATTAAAGAGGAAAAGATTCTGCTATCTCTAATCCAGAAAGTAAAACAGTAATAGGAACTTTGTCCGTAATACTGAGCATTCCCAACACTGACAAAATTAGATACCTCTAGAGATACAGCTGTAAAACTTGACTAGCCCAGGCCCTTAAGGGCAACACAGTGTTGAGAAAAATATGAAATGTTTTCATTATAGAAAGCTCTCTTTTACTGCAGCACTAAACGGTAGCCAGACAGATAACCGACAGAAAAAAAGAATTTACAGATTTCTTACAGAACAAATTTTATTATGAAATGTGATACAGTATCCTCAAAAGATCACACAGATTTTCAGTGAGAGTGGTGAAAGGAGATAGATGAAGGAGCAGTCCAATATGCCTAAATTGTGTGATAACTTGGTGGGGTTTTTTTAGTATATAAACATGACATTCGTAAGATGGAGGTCCAAAAATCAATGTGAGTATCTCAGCTCATTGGAAATGACATATTTTATTGCAATCCGTTTTCCTCTGGAGATGAGATATTTTATCAGCAGGTTTCTGAGGAATGTATCCACCAAACTAGCACGTGGCTTCAGTGTTGCCCTATCTAAGAAGCAGGTCTTCCTGCGTGTGCTGATCCAGCTGAATGATCCACAGTGGGGAAACTTTTTAGCGGCCTCTTTATCTTTCTGAAAACCTTTTCTGCTGAAATTACATCTATGGTCTAATTATGTTAATCTGTTCTGGGTTTTTTTTGTTAATTCTGCTGAAGGATCTGCGACAATACCTAGCAAACCTAGCTGAGCAATGCAGTGCTGACAACAATGGTGCTGATCTCCCTGTGGTCATAATTCTTGATAACCTCCATCACATCAGTTCACTAAGTGACATCTTCAATGGTTTCCTCAACTGTAAATATAATAAATGGTAGGTAGTAGCTCTTCTCCCCACTTTCACACACCTTTTGCAATTAAAACAGTAAAAGCTGTTATTTGGTAAAATAAAATGTCCCAGTGGAAACCTACACTCCCATAGGCTGTGCTTGAATAATTTTAACCCTCTTCAGTGAAGTCCTTAGGTTTCTGCTTCATTTTATTTATATGACTCCCATTCATCTCAGTGAGATTTAAACGTGCCACGGAATTTAGGAATGTACTTAAACGCTTCAGAACATTAGGGTCTTATCCCTTTCACCCTGTCAGATGACACAAGTTCATTTGTACCTATGAGGACAGTTTATGGGAAAGTAAGAAGAAAGGCACTTTATAATAGTGGAATTTGGGATATGTGTGAACCCACAGACCATGGCATGCAGAAGCAGCTGTATATCTGGTGGACTTGTACTTCCTACAGTTTTCCAGTAGCAGTGTATGAAGTTTGACGTATGAAGTTTGCTGACTGTCCTTTATTGGCAAGCAAGAATAAAAATAATGTTTTCTGGAACTTTTACTGGCCTCTAGCATAGGCTATTTCTGCTGTAAAAGTGCCGTCATAGGGACTTCCCATCATAAAATCACTGCATGCTGTGTCTTACTCATGAGATCCACTGGCTTCTGAAATTAAAACTCTAAGCCTACTGCAAAATTATTAGCTACATGAGGACAGGGTTACTTCATTTATTTTTTTATTACAGATGAGGACTAGTAAACTACAAATGTGCAGAGAGGGAAATCATTCAAGAATAAATATTAAAAAAGAGTGCTTCAAATATTTTCAATCTAAAACTACAATACATCCAGAGACTCTTTTAAAATTCGCCTAGTACAGATAAGATGAAAGAATATTCTCTGAGTATCTGAATGGATTCTTCCTCAAAAAAATCTAATACTTTTCTCTTTTCAGTCCGTATATTATTGGAACCATGAACCAGGGAGTTTCTTCTTCACCAAATCTGGAGCTGCATCACAATTTCAGGTACATTCACTCTGTATTTACTGTGGCCGTGTTTGCACAGCTCCCTGCTTCTCGGCCCAGTTCTTCAACAAACATTGATCTTGTGTCTCATCACAGCAATGTATTTCAGCTTCTGTCTCTCTCCTGTATTGATGGGTCTCTGAATGGTGTCAGGGAATAGTGAAAGAAATAAGATACTTTCTGGCACCTGTAGGAAGTTGCTGAAGATGAGTGCATTCTTGCATTCCATTTGTCTTCAGCAGTGTCTTGAATTCCTGCTGCAACCTGTAATGATTGTGTTGTAGCAGTGGGAAATAATGTGGTTTATTGGAGCAGTTTTATACTCGCTGACTAACAAGATCCAGACGCTTATGACATTACCTTCATCTGTATGTTTGTGAGGAAACGATGCATTTGCTATTCATTGCTGCTTGACATTTATCCTTTCTACCCAGGTGGGTGCTGTGTGCTAATCACACAGAGCCTGTTAAAGGTTTCTTGGGCAGATATCTGAGAAGGAAACTGATTGAGACTGAAATAGAAAAGAACATACGCAATAATGATCTCATCAAAATAATTGACTGGATCCCCAAAACCTGGCATCATCTCAACAGCTTCCTAGAAACGCACAGCTCTTCAGATGTAACCATCGGTGAGTTCATTGGTGGAGTGGTTTGATATAAGGATGCAGGCTGAGCATTTTATAGACTTGAGAAGGATATATCATCTTTTTAAAAGTTGTCATCTCTCAATGGGAAGTACAACATCAGTGTGGGGAATTTGTCTAGTTGCCAGCAAAATTGAAATGAAAATGGAAAGTTTAATGAGTGAGTATGTATTTCCTGGTATTTCTGTCTTGGTTGCTAAAGACTTTCAGGTAAACTATCATAATTTTTAAAAGTTAAATTTACAAAAACTTACCTTAATAGCAACTCCCCAAAACTAATTTTTTTTCCCTGCTTTCATACTGCAGTATAATTACAGCAATAAAAACACTTGGACAGCCTGTTCAGCAAACTAGAAGGTGGGAGATATACATGTACCTGAGGTCTTTTAGTGGAATAGCCATGTTAGCAAAGAAGTCATCCTTTTACATAGCTTTGCCTGTAAAACTTGGAGGTGTTCATCAGGCCTTAGAATTGGATAAAGTGACACGAGTTCATTTTTAATAACAGGAGACTGATAGCTCCCTTATTGTAGTCCTTTATGAGTATTCTCTTCATTTGAGTTTGCTCCAATAGTACTTTTTTAATTCTGTGAAGATTATTTTTAGTGCGTTCCCTAGTTCTACTTTTTTTAAAACACAACCTGGCTTCTTAGGTCCCCGCCTCTTCCTTCCTTGCCCTATGGATGTTGATGGCTCCAGAGTGTGGTTCACAGACCTCTGGAACTATTCCCTGGTGCCGTATCTTCTGGAAGCTGTGAGAGAAGGACTTCAGGTATGTCATTTGGTTCCCAGCAATTTTTTTTTTAATTAGTTTCGTAAGCTTTCTCCAAGCTACTTTTAACCAATGCATCTAAGTATGAACGCTTTTGCGTTTGCAAGAAGAAAAGCTGTGGAGGGATTATAGAAATCAGCCTTGAACTTCTTTTGACCTGCTCTTACTGTGATGTATAATTTGACTTTGTCTGCTCCAGCACTAGTGTATCTCGCATTTTATGAAGAGGGTTTCTCCTCTGTGACTGAAGGAAGGTTCTTCTTTTTCCACTGTTGAAAGAGTTCACAGCAGTGCTAAATACAGCTCAGATTGCCTCCTTGATTCAAGGCGGTCTCAGCCGATCCCTGCATGGAAGAGTTAATAGCCCTTCGACTGGTGCAAGAAAATAGCTTTGGTCTGTGTAATCCTCTCCCACCTACGTACACAGGCAAAAGCTTGTGAGGAAAGGGTATTTTCACCACTCAGGAAAAAAAAAAAGTTTACTGGCCTTATCTAACCAGATTGAGATAATTTACTCTTTGGCCCTGCTGAACGTGAAGGTCTGTCCCTTTCTGCCCTTGTATCTTGCAGCCCTGCTTTCATTTCCCATATTTTTGTTTCTCCTTTTTTCTTTCTCTGTATGGGCTAAGGCTTCCTCCTGACTGTAATTCTGATTTGAGGTAACTGTCATCAGATCACAATGCTTCATGGTTCCCTCTATCCTGTCCTCTCCAGAGCTCGGTGTTAGCAGCAGTTCAGTTAATTGTTAATGAACTATTAAAATTTTTCTACTTTAATAGAAAGAGGGTTACAAATAGATTTGCTGCAGAAAGCACTGTAAGCTGTTCCATATAGGTTAAGGTTTCAGATCATTCCACATCTTTGCAGCAAACCTAAATCTTGAAATTATTCCTTTCTTGTTTGTTTGTTTTCAATCTTTATTTGGCTTTCTCTCTTTTCCTTTTTCTTTTATGGACTGCAATTCTGTGTCCTCTGAAAAGACGCTTTGTGGAAAGGCAGGTTTTTTGCCACACATGACACTGAAAGAAATTACTGCACAGTGCAGAGGGGATTGTTATGGACTAGTCAAAGAATTGTGTAAGCAGCTGCAGTTTCTTTATCACCTTGTGTCGACATAGTGACATACTGATGCGTTTAGAATCTTGCCTGTTGAATATCTCACACTTTCCTGAAACTGCTTATCTCTCTGGGAATTACAGAGTGTTTATGCCTTGTGCAAAAAAACTGCCAAACATCTGATAGAGCAGCCACGGTGAGATTAACAGCGCTTGTTTAGACCAGCTATAAAAATGCAGTGATAGTCTTCATGCTCATATTTTCCCAAGTATACAGTGTACCTACTTAAACGAAAACTTCAATTCCGGAGCAGAAGATGGCAGCATATAGAAGAAAATATGTTGTTTCATGAACCGTTCCAATTTTTAGCTGCTTTGGATGGCTTCCATAGAATAACATTATTAATAATAAACAGAAATCTTTTATATGATATAATTAGATGTTACTGGAACCAGGGACAGGTAGAAAGTGCCTTTCTAGGCTGGTACTTTGCAAACTGACTTGTCAGACACGGAATTTACAGGCCTTGCTCCAGATGCCAGAAAAGATTTAATCACGGTTAATCTCAGATGAGGGGAAGTGCTGCCCACAGCCTGGAGTCAGCCTGCTACCTCCCTGAGATACATTTCATCCTGGCTTATTTAGGCAGATCCCTGTTATAGCAGCCTAGCTTCAGGGCAGAAGGAGTCTGAGTATCTCTGTACATAATGTAGGGAACTTGGCTGCCTAACCTGGAGCTCTGGATTCAGCAAGTGCCTGGGAGCAGGTGTTGCAGTGATAAGCACAACTCATCTCTCTGGCTTTAGCACTAAAATCCTTCACTGTTTAACTCCTTTTAGGAGTGCAGCCCATCTAACTGCTCCATGTGTGTATGCCCTGCCAATATTATGCTGCTTCTTGGATTGCCTGAGCCTGTTTGAGCTGGGAGAAATCACAGAAAGCCCTGGTGAATGGCTCCCCATCCCCATGTGTCATTGTCACAGCGGAAGGAAATCTGTAAAACAACAACCAAGGGGCTCTCGGTTGACATGTTGCTTGTGAACAGCAATGTGGAGAAGGCTGCATTTTAGTGAGGAAGCTAGAAGACCTCCTAAATATTCTTACAGTATTCTTATGCTTCCTTCCTCTGTCCTCCTTCCAGATTTGTAGGCCTTTTTGTGCTTCATAGTAAGGAAAACCTATCCTTTGTGAATTTCTTCTCTTAGCCTGGTGAAAGATCTCAAACTTAAGGTGTGGACAGATGTCTGCTTCTGCATCCCATTTTGCTAGGAGAAGAGAACAATCTGTACTGGCACTTGCTAATTCACTTCACACAAAATCCAATTAACTTGAATGTTTTAGATAGGTCTGAGTTAATTTCACCGGTATACCTTAAGCAAATTACCTAAAGGTCTCACTTCACATTGTATAAAGAATTTGCAGCTCCCACTCTCGCCTAAAAGTATCAGTAGTTGTGGAGTGCTTTTCGACTTGTAGCCGCTCTGCGTATTGAAGGAGCATTAATGGAGATGAGGTCTTGTGAATGTCTTATCATATCTGAGTGCTGAGCACATCTGAAAGCAAGCCAGTTACTAAAATGGTTTAGATGCTTTTAATGACTTTTGTCTGCTGTTAAAACTGATACTGAAAACTCTGTAGGATACTTACCTGTGTTATATCCATAATACAGATGTACGGTAAGCGGGCACCCTGGGAAGATCCCTCCAAGTGGGTAGCTGATACCTATCCATGGAGCTCTGCATCTCTACAGCATGAGTGGCCATCGCTACTTCAGTTAAGACCAGAAGATGTTGGTTATGAAGGTTATGCATCAGCAAAGGAAGGAACAACCTCAAAGCACGTTCCGCAGACTGATACAGAGGGGGATCCCTTGGTAAGATTTAAACTTTGGGGAAAAGGCTTTTCAGTATGTGCTTTCTGTCACATGTTAAACTGTACGCTGTACAGTAAAAAACTACTGTGTACCTGTTCCAAAATGGGCTTTTAAAAGTGAATCCTACTATAATTTATTAAAAAGGTTGAAAATAAATAGAAAATCTAGTAGGAGGACAGGTATCACCGTCTTGTTAATATGTCCTTAAATTGTTTGCATTTCCCATCTGCCCAGAAATGTATCTAGTCTTCCTCATTATCATGTTTGAATACCACTCTTCAGCAACTTATTAATCAGTTTATTTTAAAAACACCTTTCCAGGTTGGGCAGTCCTTCATCTGCATTCTACAAATGAGGGACTGAGAAACTCTCATTATCTAACTTGTCTGTCACAGAGAATTTAGTGGAAATGCAAATTAAGACAGCTATCTTCCCATTCCTCAGAACATTTCAAGATAACTGATGACTGTATAACAGTCTTAATGTAAAAAAAATGCAAGTGTGGTGGCATTAAAAGATAAGAGGTTGATTTCCCTCAATGCCATGTATTGTTTTACTTAAACATGATCCCAGACATTTGGGTTTACCATTGCTGCCTCTGATAATGGACTATTAAATTGCATAGATTGAATTGCTATTCTTGCATAGTGCTTTCTCTACAGACTGCCTTTATCACAATTCCAAATACCATTTTAGAGAACTGTACTTTTGGAATACAGACAGACCTTGGAAAAGGGAATTTCTCAGAGGAAAATGCATTTAACTGTTATCGGTGCTAAGAAAATGACTCCTCAGCCTCACTGAAGCGTTTGGTAGAAAAACCTCATTTGATCCCCTGTCTCCCAGTCCATAAGCTTTGGGGTGATTGTTTGACCCTGTGATTTGGGCTGCCAGTGAGTGTATTGGCCAGGCTTCCAGCACGCGTGCATCATCTCCACTAAGGTGAAAATACGTGGGCAGCTCGAGCTCAGTGTCCCATCACCCCTGCTCCCTGCGCACTGTGATCAGTATCTGTGTCTGCTAAATATCAGAAGCTTGAAATCTGTGAACGGAGGGCTTGCCCCTGCCTGTGATGGAGCTCACGGGGGGACAGACACTGCACTTGTGGAAACAGGACATGTCATGTGCAGGCTGTATTGCACACCCCCACATGTGTCCTGTATTCTCAAACATGGATACTCATTAAACCTTCAGCAAAAGCTACCTGATAGCATTAAAGAGTATTAAACGATGTTCAATGTCTAGGGAAAACTTTACAAGCCGTGCAGGCTGAAACCATAGAGATGTAAGGATTCCTGTGCAAACTAGAAAAAGGGGCTTAACACAAAACCACACAAAAGTACCTCTTTCTCTTTGTTTTTTTGTTGCCTGCTTTTTTGTAATGACAGTGTATTTGTTCCTTGAAAAACACTAAAGCAATGTCAAGATTGCTTGCAGCCCTGAGCATGCTGGCAGAAGTGGATGTTTTATAAATAAAATCCTGATCATTACACAGAGTTAGGCATCAAGCATCCAAGTAATTTTCTGGGGCTTAGTGCTGCTTTTTGATGATTTTTCAGATGGGCTTCAGGTTTTAATAATCCCCAAATTATGTGGGGGCTGTCCTCTCCTGGGTAGGAGGATCTGTTGCTGCTTCCCTGCTGAGGTCAGCCCCTCGACAGCAGATGGGACTCTTCTATGAAGCAGCTGGCCTCGGTCCACCCCTCTCTCGCTCCCTCCCCGTCTCTCTCTTGCAGAGGGGGTATGTTAGCGTGATTATGTTTTCAGTTGCTTTTCCAATGTAGTGTGTCTACGCCATCCAAAAATTATCTGGAAGCTTGACTGTCTCCAAATATGGGCCCAGATGTCCAGCTGTGATACGGCTTCCTCCCTCTGCCCACGTTGCAGCTGCAGCCGGTCTCACCCCTGAATTAAAGAGAGTTATCAGGCAGCTCCACTGTATCCCTCTGGTTCTTTGGACCTTTAAACTTCTATTTAAAGACCAGAAGGCAATGAAAAGGGTGCCAGGAGGAGCCGCTGACACTCTGCCCTTTCTGAAATCCTTTTGTGTGGTCCCTTCAGCTAGATACCAGCACACCTCATACAGCAAGGGAGCTTAATTAAATTTTAACACGGTCACTGCAGCATTAAATGAGACGAGATTATGTAAACATTGCTTTCTTCTTTCAGATGAATATGCTAATGAGGCTTCAAGAGGCAGCCAACTATTCGAGCGCACAAAGCTGTGACAGTGATAGTACCAGCCACCATGACGACATTTTGGATTCGTCCCTTGAATCAACTCTCTGAAAGGGACAAACCTTGGTGGAGGATGATGGTAAAATCTGTTTCCACTAGACCACTGCCAGTATTAAAGCAGCACGCCGAGGTCCCTGAGTGAGAATGGTGTGTTGTAGGTAGGCAGGAGACCTAAGTCTGCAAAGTCAGGAAGAAAAATTGAAGTGGAAAGCTTGAATTAGTTTAATTTCAAGGCATTTCAATACCTATGGAGCCAAGTGAGACTCCATTTGTCAACTGGAAAGGGCCCTAGACCAAGGGCATCTAAGCAGATTGCACACGTGTTAGCCAAACTGGAATATTTTTTTTTCCCTTTTCCTCTTTCTCTCTCTCTCTCTGTTTCTCTGTACAAGTTTACAGTGCAACTTCTTCTGGTTTTTTCCTTTAGTTTACCCTGAAGCGTTGCATGAACAATGCGGTCTTCTAATTCTCTTCTAACCTCTGTTGTGCCACATGGTGCTGGTCACAGGACTGCAGTGGTGTTTGTGTTGTACGCTACTGCCCATTCCAAAATGAGTCAAAGGTGATGATAGTAACTCAGAAAGCACAAACAGTATTGTGCAATCACCAGAAAACATGACTGTGATATGCTGGATAAGTGCCAATTTAATTCTAACTGCCATGGTCACGGTGATGCGCTCCATCAAGTTTTTAGTACACGAGTCACAGATTTTATAAAGTTGTTTTTACCACAAAGGTCTTTTTTAACCACCTGCCCACTCCTTAACAACAGTTTTATACCAATTATTAACCAACACTGATTAAAGGCTTTTTAGGGCTTCGTTTGTTTGAGCCTTTTCAGTGAAAGAAGGAACATTTCTTATGGTGCTGTTTCACTGCCTTAAAACAGATTTCTAGAACAGTTTTACAGTTGGTTTAATTCCTAAACCATTGGTAATTTACACTGTTTTTTTCTTCATTTACTAATGAGAAAATGTCAGTTAACACAGTAGCCTCATAACTGTATATCATGATTTTTTAAAGTAATGGATAGGAGAAAGAACAGTTGCTATATAATATTTTTATCTTGTGAATAGATTGCTCTGCCTACCTTCAGAAATACACAAGGAACCCAAACCCACTTCCACTGCCACCTAAATGCTGAGAAAATCAGCTCAAATCCATTTGGTCCCATGGAATGGAGTTTTTGGAGGATAGATGTTTTGAATTCTTATCCAGCAGAGCTGGATGCACTTGATGCAGCATGAGCACAAATATATGGGTTTGTTTTTTTTTTCCTTTTTCTAGTTTTAGCATGTTGTTTTGATTGCTATTGTTGTACATGAAGAATTCAGCATAAAAGAACACTGAAGCAGTGATGTCCACTGTGGAAGAGGAAGAGTTTATACTGTAAAAGTGGGTTGGTTTTGCACAGTCTACTGGGTGGGTATTGTAAATATTAAAAAAAGAAAAAAAGAAAAAAAAGGAAAAAAAAGCCTCGCACAAATCAAATCGAAAACAAACAAACAAAAAAAAATTGTATTTTATTCTGTTGGTGTTAAGAGATGTTTCACTTGCTGAGATTTCCTGTATGTTGCAAACAAATACAGAATGCAAACCTTAAAAGCTGTTATTACCCGGTGTGTTTGTCCTGTACTTACAGTTGTTATGACTATGCAGGAGCTATCAATGCTACAGTCAGCATGTTTCAATATCTATACGAAGCCAATACATTTTTGGGGGAAAAAAATCTGAAAATGTTTTAAGTGCATATGTCACGGCAGGCTACAACCAGATTGCATTCCAACTGCTCAGAATAATCGGAAACGCTTTTTTACTGCAAGAGGCGTCCGGTTAGAATAGGTGCATATAAACAAGAAGGTATCTAAGGGCTTTGGCATTGTGTAGACATGTACTGTACACCTCCATGGATGTTACCTTCAGGATGTGTATTTGGTGCTATTAACTCTTTGTGGCCACCCTGTGGTCACTCGCTGTAAAACAAAGATAAATCAATGCAGTATCCAAATGGCACTGAGCTGCATCGCTGAATCTAGAGGTTCCTACACGGTGCTATTGCCCTAATAAAACTCTAACTGAATTTATGCATGTAGGATTCAGTCAGACCAACATCATGCCCCCCAAATCTGGATCCATTTCTGATGCAAAACGTCAGCGCGTACACCTTGGCTGACTCACAGAACTGAAGGAAAGCTGCTCTTTCCTGTACCTGCGCTCTGAGCAAACCTGCAAATCTTTTCCTGCCATATTTAACACACAAACACACAGTATCACATATACAAAACTTCCTGCAATACATCTCAGTGAGTCCACCTAGTTTACAACTCAGAAATTGTTTGTGAAACATTTGTCTGTACACATTTTATATTTTGTACATTTTTGATGTAACATATCATGTAAATAGACAGAAACAGTGAAATAAATCATCTGAAAAGTTTTGTAGTCTTTGTAAAGCCCTAATAATAAGTATTTGGTGTCATCGGACTTAACTGGATGATGTATTTTCTATTGGTTTATTGTTCCTCTAGCTTGTAAACCAGCTTGCGTATATTTTTTTGCAGGTGTGCGCACTGTATCTGTCTAAATTATTACTTTGCCATTAAAGTGGAATTATTTATTGAAAACACAGTCTGGTGTTTTTGCAGTCAGGACCACTTAACGGTTAGGTATTATTTCAAATATAAAAAACATATAAACAAAATGACAAACTGAAAGGTATAATTTTCTGTATTCGGCAGAACTAATCTCTGTTGAAACGAAATTAAGTACTGTTTCTAGTTCCAGTGATTCGGTATGATTTTTGAATTACCCTGTCTATGGTGGGAACAGGTTGTGCTGTTCAGAAACAACTTTACAGTCTCCCCGTTCTCAAGATTATCTTCACATACAAGGCTATTGATTTCAGCGGTGGTAAATCTGTACAAAACCGGCACAGCATTATGCCTTATTTTCAAACTTAAAGGACTTGGGGCTACTTCCTCAGCAGGTATACATCAATAGGGTTTAATAGAATTCAAAGAAAGAAAGTAGAATTATGTTAGTCAGCGAATCACAGACTTTGGGGCTGGAAGAGATCATTATGATCCTGCAAGTTGTAGCACCTCAGCTATAAGTCTCAGCAGCAGGTCTATAATTTCTCCTGATATTGTCACATCCCTGGAAAAACCTTTAGACATAACAGTGTGGAGTAGAAGATCTAGCACCTCGTTGTCAATGTGGCTAATTATTCACTGGGCTGGTTTGGGTTTTGACGGCTTTATTTGCAGTTAGATCTTACATATCTCTTTCTTTTCAAGAGAAAAATACCCCTAACTGTCTTTCGTTATGCCTTCCCCCCCTATACTAAAAAGCCAACCACAATCAAAAACATCTTCTGCATTTAAGTAATAGTCTTCCTTGCTTTTCTTTTTGATAAGACAAGCAGCGCGCTCATTCTTAGCTTTTGATGCTAAGGCAAGCCTTTCAGACCTCAACACATTTTTTGCAGGACCTTCTGACTACTTTTTGATTTGTCAGAGCCCTTTCTGAAGTGTGGGTATGAGAGCTGCACACAGTATTCCTGTGATGATTTTACTTTTGCTATAAACAGAACTAATATCACCTTCCTACTCCCACTTCATATTTTCCCTGCTTAGGCTTCAGGGCTGACATTCACTCTCTAATTGCATCATCCTACTGCAGGCTCATGTTCGGTTAATTATCTACCAAGATCCTGACTTCTTTTCATGTTGCATCATTTTGAAATACTTTGTCCAATCCTGTCTGCATAAACGATGCTCTTTGTTCCTCAGATGTATGATTGCAAATTTATCTGTATTAAAACAGGATATTCAAATCCGCCCACCATACCAAACGATTCAGATGATTCTCTACAATCGGCATCTGTCTAATTTACCACTCCACCGGCTTTCCTGGCTTCCAAAAACTGCTAACCGCATCCCCTTACTTTGTCTTTCAGTTTTTAGGTAAATGTAGTAAGGAACATTTTGTCAAGAACAAAGCCCTGCTGAATCCTGCTAGGACCCTCCACGAAGATTTCTGGTTTACAGCTACATTGTTGGGTCACTTATGTCATGGGTATATTTGTATTCCACATAATTTGGGTATGAATATCAGCACGCCATACAAAACCATGTGTGTATAATATTAGAGGAAATATGTGATGAGTTACATGGCTTCTCCATCACTGTAGGTCTCCAAGGATGGATTAGATTAGTTTCGGTTGAAAATTACATATGTAGGGCTTATTTTACACAGAAAGGGGAATAGACTAGATGACTTTAGCGATCTCGGTGCGGCTTTCCTATGATTCAGTGCTGCAGTCTTTGCACATTATCCAGCTGCCATTACTTAAGGGAAAAGGTATGGAATTTAATTGTCAAACTCATTCTGCATCTGCTGTCTGAGCATATCTACCTGTTAGCCTTCATCTGGAGACCTGCCTGGTGAACGCCCAGGTCCCCAGGACAGGAACAGGAACAGGATAGTGCAGCCTCTGAAAGAAAAGTGGTTTTAGCAAAGTACTTGAGACATTGCTCTTGCTTACAAGAACTCATTTTTTATGCTACCGTTAAATAGCCACTGTGTTTCTCAGCATGTGCTACTTTTTTTTCTTGATAACTGAATAATGTCACACAAATTAAATGCTACCTCTACATTTGGCAATGCAAGAGCTACAGATGCACTATCAGGGGAGAAATGTATTGCTGGGTAATAATACTAGTAGGAGAAAATAGAATCTGTCACGAAAGATAAATTAACTAAGACCCAGGCCATGTGACCTTGCCTTTCTACACTAAATTGCATTTACTGTTCTTTGTTCAATTGCAACCTTAATCAAACGTTGATAAATAACGAGTGAGCACATTGAATGAAGTAAAGTCCTGCTTTTAGTTACAAATTTCGTAAATGAAATAATGTTTTGCCTTTGGCAGTGTATTTTTTTGTTTTGTAAGCAGGTTTTTTTTTTAAATCGGATTACATAATTTAGGAAACTAAAATGCATCTTGACAATTAAATGCCAAAGCTGAAAGAAAAGGCACCTGGTAACTGCTGTGTAACAAAATAAAGCTTTTACATGGTGACACATAACCAGCACTTATGATTTTATCATGCCACGTATGGATGGCTCTGAAAGAACAAAGAAGCAGACAGAATACATATTAACTGTATGACCAAACCCCAAGAACTTAGTGAAATAAGTCATTTAAACTAGTGAACTCTATTTTAGCACTGATAATTCAATGCAGCTTAAATACATCCATCTAATCACAGAATTACAGAATGATAGGGGCTGGAAGCGACCTCTGGAGATCATCTAGTCCAACCCCCTTGCCAGAGCAGGGTCACCTAGAGCAGGTTGCACAGGAACGCGTCCAGGTGGGTTTTGAATGTCTCCAGAGACAGAGACTCCACCTCCTCTCTGGGCAGCCTGTTCCAGTGCTCTGCCACCTTCAAAGTATAGAAGTTCCTCCTCATGTTGAGATGGAACTTCCTGTGCTCAAGTTTGTGCCCGTTACCCCTTGTCCTGTCACTGGGCACCACTGAAAAGAGCCTGGCCCCATCCTCCTGACACCCACCCTTTATGTATTTATAAGCATTGATAAGATCCCGCCTCAGTCTTCTTTTTTTCCAGACTGAAAAAACCCAAGTCCCTCAGCCTGTCTTTGTAAGAGAGATGTTCTAATCCCCTAGTCATCTTGGTAGCCCTTTGCTGTACCCTCTCCAGCAGTTCCCTGTCCTTCTTGAAGCAAATCCTCTGTTCTGTGCTCTACAAGTGCAATGAAGAGACATACACAGACTGAAAAAGACTCTTCAGTGCGACCGTTAAGGCAGGTTAGATGTTCCACTCATGTAGGCTACATAAAATAAAGAGATGTGTCTTCTGTACAGCAGTCCCTGAGCTACCGGAAATAATTGGGTGGCAGAATGAATAATTTATCTCCATCATTACCACACTCCTCATATAACTGTCATGATCTTTAGCCGACCCCGTTCCTGCTTATCCAGGTCAAGCTATTGGCACTATATGGGACTAGCGGCACTGACTCTTGTGGGAAGGTCACGCTGGAGGCAAAATCTTACATCTTAACTGAACTGCCATTACAGAGCAAATGCGTTTTTCATCTAGAGGAAATAAGAAATCTAAAAGCTATGTAAGAAAACTTTATAGTCTTATTAGTAATTGCTGTGATTAATCTCATTATTACTTAATGTCTTTGTATTACTGCTTTTGTAGTGCCTATGTGTCTCAAATACTTTATAAACAGTTTTCTTGTAAAAACAAATTATCTATCCAAGTGTAAAATTATACTGCTTGTTTGAGAGCTGGTTAATACCTTGTTTCAGAATACCAGCCTATGTAACAAACTACATCCACACACAGTAAATTTCACCTCTATCTTAAGGGTCTCTGGCATTAAAGAACATACTTAATCTTACTGTGTGTTCCAAGCAAGGGATGTTCTTTAATTTCTGTCCTGAATATAGTGTTAAGCATGTGAAGAGCTTACCTAATTTAGACTTCAGCGCCTGCAATTCATCCTTCCGTAAACCACTGTCTTTAGAAGATAAGGTGGTAAACTAACCTCAGCAAGATTCAGCTGAGCATTGTCTGTAGCAACTGTGCAGAATATTACACTCAATAATTATAATTTAATCGCATGCTTAGATGCAACATTCAGTAGGATGCCATATTGCCTGTTGTAATGTTCTCTGAAGTTGAGTAATACCTTCAGACTACATTGTTAATCAGAATGGAGGGAGGCCTCCTCCTTTTCTGGAGTGGAGCAGCTGCTAGCAATGACACCTAGTTGTAGCTGCAGGACAATAGAGAGGTTACTCCAGCTAGAGGGAGACAGCTAAGCCGTAGCATCTGTAACAGGGCATGCTGGAAGAAATCTTTCACACTGGAAAAATATTAGAATCACTTGGCTGTTACCACCCCTTGCTGTATATCAGAATCAGGTGGGTAACTTTTATAGTCAGTCATAACTTTATCTTACCAGGTGTTGAGATATTTGTGGGTTTTCTGAACTATGCAGTAATCAAAATATAAAATATGGGATTGAAACTCAATATGAACCTTAGAACAAATATCCATGCTTTAAAGGTCATGTTATAATGAAACTCTCTGCTTAACGATCAAGGACATACTATGGTGAGCAGAAATTACACCTATATTCACAGAAACCTCCATGCTTGCTCAAGAATGGTGAGTCCTGTTCTTGTCCTTCCTCTGGGGGAGCGGGAGAAAGAGAAAAAGGGGTTTCTAGTTCATTTGCCTTTTCACGTTCACAAAAAAAATCCTCTTGCTGCTGGTTCTCTGCCCTCAGTTTTGTTAGCAGACCTGCTGAATATCAAACCACAGCTGGTCAGGAAGTTTCCAACTAGCAAGGCTGTCCTTTGAAGCCAAAATGATGCACCAAAGAATATCAGAGTAAATAAACTTTGGATGTACCACAAGCAGAGGATATTTTTGGCCTTGTTTCCTGCCAGCTGACCAGGCAGCTGCTTCAGAAGTGGGATTACAGAGGTCCACGGCTCTGGTGAAGTTTTGTTCAGGACCCACAGCGTGAAGCTTCTTGCTGCAGAGCCAAAAAGGCTTGTTGCAGGGCGTCAGCTCCTGTCTCCCCTGGCAGCCCTGGACGCTCCCACTGCGGACAGAGTGGGCAGGGTTTGCTGGCATCCTTCTGCTGCCAGGGTAATACCCACGCTACCCTCAGCTCCCTTGGAGGAACACCTCCTAAAGCTGAAGATGCTCTAAAAATTGTGAGGATGCGAGGAAGGGGCAGGGGACAAAGCAGATGGTTGCTCCTATCTGTTCCAGACAATATGAGCACAACCACTTCTACTTTCTGGAATGAAAGCAGGGAGCATTTCTTTCTAGTGGAATTTTTTTAGATAAGCTTTTGCTGAAATTATTCCAAACATACAGACGCACGCACGCACACAGAGGAATTTCCTGTAAAGGTCATTTCTATATGAAACCAGCTTTGTGGTGTTAACACAAGTTCCTTAGCAGTTCGTTTAGGCTGCAGTGGCAATGGTAGCTGCAGAGTGGGGTCAGATTTGTGTTGCTGAGGCAGACATTGCAGCTCACTCTGGGAACTGATGTTCCTAAAGCAGGGAAGACACATGCTCAAAGAACTCCAGCTATGTGGGGGTTTAGGCTTTTTTTTTTTTATTTTTCACCCTTTTTTTGATAAGAAAATAGCTCCTGGCACCATCACAGGTCTTTTCCCTCCCTCTGCATTTTTCCCTCTCTGCCTTTCTGTCACTTAGCACATCCCTTCTTCCTCCTCTGCCTGCCTTGTACGTGTTCCTCTTGTCACGGCTGTTCCCCTTGACGCTCGGGTTGGATCCCCTTCTCTCCCTGACACGTTTCACGTGTCCGTCTCCTCAGTCCACAGAAGGCTGCTTGCTGCCCAGAGCATGCAAGGACAGCATCGTGTCCCTTTCTGGCTCTGAAGGCCCAGCATATGCTGTGACTGCTGCGCAGTGTGCGGCGACGGTGATGCAGCCAGCGACATCCCCTCCCGGTCACTGCCCAAGCACCGGCCGCCCTGCCAACGCCGGGGTAAGACCCACTGCAGCAGCAGGAGGGGACAGGAGGCGCTGGGAAGGAGCCCCGTACCTTACCCGTGGCAGTATGTTTGCAGTGAAAAAGCTGAATGACTTGCGACGTCGTGGCTCGTCAGTGCTCCCCTCCCTTTCCGTATACCACCCGCTCTGCTGACTGAGAAATATTAAGTTAAAAAACAACCTTTCGCTGTTGTTTTTTTAGTACTATGCCAAAACTAAGTAGCTCGTATTTTGTAGACTAGAGGAAGAGTCTGTGGGTTGTAAGATGGGAGACAGGCAGTCAGCGAGGATATAGGAAAGTGGGAGCTCTCCCACTTCTCTTCTTCAGCTCTCAGACTGAGTCTGTTCAAAGGAGTTTTGTTCTCTTTCTTTATTGCTTGCCAGAGGAGAAGAAGGATATCTGCACTGCCGCTTCTGTGACCAAGAAAGGGGAATTTTCACTGTAAAAAAAAAAAAATGGTGGAATTTTGACTCACTTTCAGAAAGAACAAGCAGAAACATCTCATCTTGAAAGTGAACCAAAATCTCATTGGCAATTTGGAAGAAAATTAGAAATAGTGGTGTTACTATAGTGATATTTGTTAAGTAGTCATTTGCTCTCGGCAAACACAGAAAATGTTTTTCCATAGCTGTCACTGGAGTTACAATAATCAGATAATATTATTTAGTACTTGCTTAGCGCTTTTAAAGCATCATCTTGAAGTACTTTACAAAGGTCAGGACGAGCATTATTGTTAAGGAATGAATGGGAAAGAAATCTTATGAACAGCAGCGGGATGCAGATGACAATATCTCACAGCTTCATGTGTAGACCTGTGTCTCAAGATGTTGCTAATGAAGAAAGCCCTAGAACTGATTGACATTCCTATTATCTATCGTCTTTTATTGGGAGGGGGATGTATATAATTCGTAGCTTCAGAACATTTTTTGAGCTGTTATCATGTAAGATACTGCTTTCAGTAACTGAAAAAGATGTTGGGAGAGCCTTTTAGACCCACAAAATTGTTCCTAGAAAATACAAAACATTTTGTTGTCTGTGAGAATATACGCAGTCATATGTTCACATATGGAAAAAGGGAGAAAAAAAAAATTATTGGATTTGGGGATTTTAGAAAAGTAGAATTCATGGAGCTGCTGATGTTACCTAAGTGACTACGGAGCCTGAATTGTATTTTCAGTAGTGACTTAAGACACTTGAGTGACACACTTTAAATTTATGGTTGTTTGTGACAGTTTCTGAACTTGATTTCGGCTTTCCCAGTTAGCTGGATTTGGAGGCCTTCATGGTTTGGCAGGGCAGGGAGTTCCTGTGTCCTTTTGGGAAGCAGAGATTAATCACCTCATATACTGTGATCTAATGTTATGTCTGCAAATGAGATTTCCGGGCAACTGCTAGACATATATTTTTGGAACCTATATTTTTAGTTTGATAACAGTAATCTTAACTATAACTCATTTATGGACTAGCCTAGTCCAGCCAAAAGACTCCATTTTATTAGGACACGGTTAGACAGATGCTGTGGTAGCAGCAACGGCTTCTGTAACTCCATCAAACATGCTCAGCCTAGCTTTTCTCAGGAGATGGCAGCAGCAGCATTCCCGAGATGGCTGCAATAATTTCCATTTACTTTGGGGGGCACGAGGTGCAAAGCAATAGTTGGGTGGGAAACAACCCCTCTTTCCCCCTGAAAAATCCTCCCTGCAGCCATGTGGAGTGTTGTGCTTAGAAATACAGACCTGTAAGTGTATCATCACGCAACGTGAGCGATGGTTGAAGTGGTACAGCTAAAGAAATATTAGAGTTAGCTAGACCTTACCTGAACTTTTCATAGGTAACCCAAAGCAAGTGTTTCCCTCTGAGCCAACTGCACAAAGGCACTTCAAGCAATGCTGTGGCAGGGTGGCACCGTTTCATGTCACTGCTACCAACTTGCCTACAACCGTCCCCTCTGTAGGTGGAGCAGAGGGCTGAGGAAGGTGAGAGCAAGGTGACAATGTTTGTGCTGGGTGGGGAGCAGGATTTCACTTTGCCATGGGAGATGCAGGGGAGGTGAAGGAGAAAAGAGCAGCAATACTACGCCAGAAAGAGTCAGGGAGTTGAGAAGGCTATTTTACATTTTAATCTATACGTTTTTCTGACGCTATATTGAGAGCACCTGAGTACTTATGTGTAATGATGCACATCTGTTATGTCCTGTTTACGCTGTAATCCAACCCCCACGGGGAGGAGCAGGGGTAGAAGAACGTTGTTTTTTCTGAAGATATTTTAATTTGCCTAACTTTAAATACGTGTGCTGCTGTGAGACTAAAGAGGTCAGGGGTGGGTCTCGGGCAGCAGTAGGTGAGGAGCTCTGTCGCAGTCCGAGGCTCCCGCCAGGACTTGCATGGGCAGGACCCACCCTGCTCACAGAGGTCCTGTGGACCAAGTGCATGGAGATGTTGAGGACTGTCTTCCTCTCAGATGTACAGAGTGCCTTTTTTTAATATGGCTTGGACACAGCTTCTTGAGCATTTTGATTAAACCAATGTGTTTATCTTTCTTCTAAATGCTATGGAAAGCCTGTATGGAGCTCAGAGAGAGGTTGGCTACATATGCAGAATCCTGGCTTGCTGACAAAGGTAGCTATAGAGCTCCACGTTACCCAGGGTGTTCTAGTGCTGTGGACTTCATGCTTGGACATATCACAGGGCAAGACCATCAGCTTATTCTTCTTGGTTAGGAAAAAAAAAAAAAAAGAAAGGGTCTCTGATAATTAATGCAATGGCTACTTTAAAATAAATAAATAAATAAACAAACCCCAAGCCCCAAACAAACAAAATAAAAAACTAAGTAGAAAATAATGCTGTGCTTTTTTTCCTACTCTGATCATCTGCTCTGGTAGGAATCCTACCTAGGGAAATGTTTTCCTATACAAAGATGATAACTTGTCTCAGATCCATATCCAGTCCTTCCATCCCTTTCTGCTGTCTTGAACAGGCTGAACAGAGCAACCTGCTCTGAGCCAAGAACAGTGCCCAGATACTGAGTGAGCCTTGTGGCTGCTGGATTGCATCAGCCGGGGTTAGATATTTAATACAAGTTGTTGTCATTGTTTCCTCTTACCCATCCAAAGTGGCTAGCACATGCCACGGGTGGCTACACAGGCCTCTTCCACCTCGTGCTTACAGAGGGTGGAAAGGGACAGGTTTTATGTGGGCCACAGCAGGAAACCTGTAGATTTTAGATTTTAGGTACACCTGTGACCTTAAAAAAATAAAATAAAATAAAAAAAAACAACAGAGGGGAGAGGAGGGTAAGAGGAGAAAGGAGCTGCAGATAAACCACAGCTGCTTCAATGTGGAGAAACTTGAACAACGTCTAAGTTATTTATTCATGTCCTTGGGATGCCAAGCAGTTGAATAAGGAAGAAAAAGTGTGTTCCTTCAGAGAAGGACTTCTTCCTTTCTTCCCAATATTCCTGAAAGAGGCAGCTCCTCGGAAGGTCAAGGTATGTGGCTTTTGAGCATACAACATCAATACATTTTCTAAAATGATGTATTTTACCCCTGTCTAGAGCAGGCATGTCAAGGGCTAGACTTGACACCATGATGTTTATGTGACAGCAGAAGAACTATCATTTAAGAAGGCTGTAGCCAGGACTGTGATAGCAATTATCTGCAGGGTGGAAGGAATGGGTGAGCCTACAGAAGCAGAAGTAGTGTGTGGGAGTGGCAGTCCTTTTCCAAAAACTAGGGAGTGTTTCTGTACTGCCTTTCCCATCTCACCCTTCTTATTTCAAATGGTGTGGAGAGGTGAGTGGTCTCTGCTTTCTTGTTCCCAGGTGGCACAGCTGGAACCTGTCTGAGTCTAGTTCTCTCACTGCAGCTGAGAAACAGATGTTATTAATAGCAGAGGAAGGTTTTTGAGAGAGTAGTGTAGAGAAATCTGAAGTACTTGCTATTACAGAGCTGCTCTCAATTGTCCAGATATTTTACATTCTTTTCTGTCTTTAGAAGCAAAAACTGAGAAAGGGAACAAAATACCAAAAGTGGTAAATTGTAGGATAAGGAAGCTGAGTAGGGATCAAAATGAGGGTGGTGAAACACTGGAAGAGCTTGCCAAGAGATGCCATCAGATTTCCATCCTTGGGCACAGTCAAAACTTGAAAGGATGTGACCATGAGCAACCTGCTCCAACTGCTAAGTTAGACCTGCTTCGAGCAAGGGATCGCACGACATAACCTTCAGCAGTCAATTCCAACCTTAGATATTCTGTGATTCTAGGGAAAATCACAGATCGGAAAAGAAATCAAGGAACCGAGTCTGGCCTCATTAAAAGTGCCTTTAATTTAGTAAAATTAAATACTGTAGCTAGCTGCAGCCAACTGAAATTCTGTTGTAAAGAGAACAAACAGGAGCAGCAGCAGCTCCTGCGTATGCTGCTTTTCAGTATCTCTTCGCTACTGTCCAGTAAGAAGAACTCACAGACAATCTTCCCATCTTCTAAACAAAACCATCTGCCCTTTGCTGTAATCCAACATCTGCAGCTCAGGCCCTTTCTTTTTCTTTAACAAATTTTGAGCTTTATTGCAAGACATAGTAATTGCTCCCCAAGGTCAGAACTATTGGTACTCCTTGATTACTTAAAGGTGTGTGAGATGGATGAATGAACCTCTAAGGGAAATGTTCAACATTAAGTGTTTACAGTTCAATTTAGTGACTACATCAGATGAAAGCCTGATAGCTTTATAGGCTCATGTGCTCTGCATCTAGGAGGGGCAGCATCTAGGACTATCACTTTGAACTTCTGAGATTTGTGCCCAGGTGTCCAAGAAGGCCAATAGCACTCTGGCTTGTATCAGAAATAGTGCGGCCAGCAGGACTAGGGAAGTTTTGTCCTGCTGTACTCAGCACTGGTGAGGCCGCATCTCTAATACTGTGTTCAGTTTTGGGTCCCTCACTACAAGAACAACATTGAGGAGCTGGAGCGTGTCCAAAGAAGAGCAACAACGCTGATGAAAGGTCTCGAGCACAAGTCTTATGAGGAGCAGCTGAGGGAGCTGGGGTTGTTTAGCCTCGAGAAAAGGGGGCTGAGGGGAGACCTTATCGCTCTCTACAACTACCTGAAAGGAGGCTGTAGCGAGGTGGGGGTCGGTCTCTTCTCCCAAGTAACAAGCGATAGGGCAAAAAGAAACAGCCTCAAGTTGCACCAGGGGAGATTTAGTTTGTATATTAGGAAAAAGCATTGGAACAGGCTGCCCAGGGAAGTGGTTGAGTCACCACCCCTAGAGGTATTTAAAAGATGTATAGATGTGGCTCTTTTAGGGACATGGTTTCGTGGTGGACTTGGCAGTGTTATGTTTATGGTTGGACCCAATGATCTTAAAGGTATTTTCCAACCTAAATGATTCTATGATTCTGTCAACAATAGCAGGTAACAGCATTACTTGGATTGTAATGTCTGGAGGTGGTCCCCTCGAGACTATGGAGGTGACGAGATCTTTGGATGGTTTAAAAAAAAAAAAAAAGAAAGGGTACATAATGGCAAACGAAAAACGCATTAGCAAATGTAAGTAATTCAGTTTTTAATAAGCACGTGGAATTATTCATACACTTGCTAGGTTCTCAATTAATTGCAAACACTCGGCCATCTGTGAAAAACCTCTGCTTACTTCACAATGGTGATTCAAAAAGCATATGTATTGTTGGGAGATTTGAAGAATGGAATTAAAAATAACACTCAGGGTATTACATGAATAAATACTTTGCATTCAGATGGTATGATGATGATACCAATTCAAAAAGGGTAGTAGAAGAAGAAAAAGATGAACGGCATGTGCGGGAAGGTGAGATAGCCAGGGAATTCTTGGGGAAGAAAAGATCAGTAAAAGGGTATAGGCATATCATAAGCCATGAACAATAATAGAGAACAAAAAAATAACGCTTTTAATTTCTTTTTTCTATACTACAAGTGGGGAAGGACGAGGACAACCAGTGAAACAAATTATGAGTTAACAATCTGATGTTGTTGATAGGCAGGATGCGTTACACAAACACAGCTGGGCAAAGGAGTTCAGCCATGAGCATCCAAGAGTTAGGATAAAGAAACAAGAAGGTGTCAGACAAAAAGGACATCGGCAATTGCAGTAGGCCCAGGTACAGTTGTTATGGAGTGAACTGCTGAAACATGATCACCACAGTCCCCACAACAAGAACACCAGTGCTAGACATTTAGCAAAGTATTGGTCTCTATGTCCTTTGGTTGGTTCTGACTGAAAATGACTGGCCTACCCATGGCCAGAAAGGGCAAAGCTAGATGTGAAAACTATACGTTTTACTGTTATTCTGGAAAGCAGAGCAAAGCACAGCTCTTATACAGCCCTGGGATGCTACCTGGCATATTAAAGAAGGCAAAGCCTGCATATGTCTCCACCTGGTGCTCCTGGACCATGTGCTCTGTGGGAGATCTAGTGTCTCAGTGGAGATGATCTCCTCCCCTCTTCGTCCCCTCCACACCACTCACCAGAAGATGGATAGGTAAAGACCATCAAATCCCCTGTTGCTTTTGATTTAAACAGGGGAAAAAACTTTGGTCCAATGTTGATAACAGAAAGGCAGCCAGGACTCACACCACCTGTTTTCCCCTGATGCCTTTGTGGAGTGCTCAACTGGGTAGACTTTGGCAGCAGAAATGAACATTCCTTGACACAGCAGGTGGTTTTAGACACAGTCTTCAACTTCATTTAGCTGTTATCACAGAAAATCAGATTCACTATGACTTTGTGCATGTAATATTACAGCAGTTCACCTTAATTAGACACAGAAACTAACTTTGGACTCCCTGTTGTCCTTCTGGATAGCAAGATCAGCCAAAAGTCTTGTGTCCAGGGTAAGTATTTGCAATTCTATTCTATCAGTTTGTTCAGTGTGGGCATGAAGACTCCGTGCAAGCAGAACTGACTGTATGCTGACTCTGGCTTGTTAAAAGTTTCACAAGTAAGTGACAACAACAAAACTGTGGTGGACATTTACTTGTGCTTGACACAAGCTCGTGACGTAAGGAACAGTTATCAGTTACTGGACCTATTTAGGCATTCTGCCCACTCTGTAGAAGAGCTTTCACTTCTGAAAAGCACGTACTCACAAACTGTGGCTATGCCATCTCTTATCTTGCTCATTGAATAAATTCCCAGTATCTTTTTCAAGAACTGCTGTGGGTTTTTTTACTCCTTTAAAGCATCTCATGGTTCTTCTGTGACCCACTTCTGCTTTATAATCCTCCATCTTGAAGTCCAAGCTTTGGAACCGGACAATCTATTCCAGGCAGTGGCATCACCCACTTTCTAAATCCCTACAATTTATCCTGGTCGGTATTACCTTGTGTGTGCAATCCTTGTTCATATGTTTTCAAACATGTCTAGTATCATTCAGGTCACTGTTTATCTGCGGCTGAGGTCCTGTAGTAGGCCTTGAGGAAGGGTCTGTAGTTACTCAGTTTGCCCCATTTATTCCTTTTAAAGTCACGAGAATTTCTCAGGTAGTCTAAGCTTGACAAAAATCGCTGGGATCAGTGTTCACCAGACTCTTGAAAAATTCTTGCATACAAGAATTCTGTGTTTTATAAATTGCTGCTGTTGAATCCCTGCTGTTTAACAAAATCCTAAATTTTGTTAGTTGTTAATCTGGAAAAGAAAGTATTTATCATCGTATGACATAATTATACTATTTTTCATCTTTTCCTGCTGATAGATATACTTCTATGTTCTGCCTTGTATCTATGATTATTGACAATTCTATTATTTCTGTTAATTCTTGAAATTTTCTTTGTTCAGACTCTGCTTTATGACCTTATGATTAACTCAGACTTGCCTGCAATAGGCTGCTTCTCCTTTTGTCTTCCTTCTCAGTGTTCCTCCATTCCTTGCTTCTGACTCATATCAGTCAAAATATCAGAAAGGTCTTATCTTGTGAATACACATACTGGGAGACAAATATTTCTAATTTATATATAGATTTATAGATATGTATACACAAACCAGACACATAAACAATGTTTTTGTATATATTATTTGCACATCTTTCCACTTTGTCTCTTAACCAAATTTTTTCTGCCATTGTTGTTTTCATCTACATAGAGGGATTACAATTTCTGGTATTGATTTTAAGTTTCCAGTCATGTTCACATAGTTCTGTCAAATTACTTTTTCCAAATGATTCATTACCTTTACTTTGTTTTCAGTTTCAAGAACACTATTCATTATCAATAATATTTTTATTTCTCATTCTGTTTGCACAAAGCCAACATAAAAAGTCATGATTGCATCTGTTCTGTGTGATCACATCCACATGACCACACAGATCACAGCGAGGCCCTTCCTGTGATGCTGACACACCACATGCTATCGTGAGTTTCTGGCTCTGTGATCCAAATCCTAATTATCTGCCAAGATGAGGCCTAATATAAAATTCTTTCGTGTTGGATGAACACATCTGATTTTAGACATGAGTGTACATAGATAGATTAGTATTGGCAGTGTCATGCAGAACAAAAGCCCTCGTGATAATGCTTGATTCCCTAATGACTTTAAGTTATCAGTAGATATGTAAAATGTTGTGTCTCCTTTTCTGTAGTCTGGTATTTCTATGATCAGAAAGTGAACACACATTCTAGTTTGAAGTCTTGGAATTGTTGATACCTAAGAATCCAAGACATCGTGTTTCCCAGATATGAGACGAGTGAGTTTTGACCCTGTCAAACGTCTGCCCTTCAGCCCACTGAATTCATCTGGAATTGGATCTACTGAATAGTGCTAGCAATGCCAGCCATGCAAATGTTCCCACAAGGTCTCAATAATACCTACTAGGTGAAATGTATGCCCTTTAATGAGCAATTCTGATTCCTTTTGTTAGTAATCAGGACCCTGATAGTACTCTATAGGCAATTAGAGATATTTTTTTTGCTCATGTGCTTTGATGTCTTGATTAATTTTGCTCACAAACCTTACTTTGTCACTCAGTTCCCTTTTTCATCTTTTCCTTTTTTAGTAAAATACCTTCAGATTTGTTTAGCTGGACTGTCCCCTCAGAGGTAAGTTTTCATTACAGTGACATAGATTCCAGGCAAATCATGTAACTCCTTTACCTCGTGGAAGGCTAGCCAAATGCGCTTGCAGGAGACCATCAGTGGTGTACCAAATATCCAGGCAAAAACCAAGCAGAAAAAAAAAAAATAGTCTCTGTCTCTCTCTTCAGGTGGTAGTGAAGGACAAATGAATTCCAGCATGACCACGTCTCTGTGCTCTTCCTTCAACCCACTTCTGAGTTTCTCTGAAACAATCTATAGACCTTGAAGATGCTACAATGCAGCAGCATTAGGCCACTGTCTTCAGTGTATCCTCATCGCTGATTTCACAAACCAATTGAATCTCAAAGTACAGTACAGGCTACACTATAATGTAGAGGTACCCAGCCAGCCTTAAATGAACTCACTTGGATTACAGTCTGCAATGGCTGTAGCCCTAGAAGTGTAATTCACTGGAGAAGGAGATAATTAGCTTGCTTTGACTTCTTTTCTGCCTGCTTTCCTGCTGCCAAGACTCAAGCAAGCCTGACCTTTTTTTTTAGTTTTTTTTTCTTCTTTTTTTGTATCAGTTCTGAAAACTGGTTCCGATACTGCAGTACCTCGCTGCAGACCTGCCAGTAGCTGTACTTAGAGAGTGGCACCTTGTGTCTCTGCCTCGGGGAGATAGCACACCATCTGCTGTCTCCTTGTCCTTTACAGGATGTTCTCTCAATTCCGTTTAGGGGAGAAGGCATCACACCAAACTACATTCAGATCTGCAAACTAGTTTTAAACATTACATCCCTGAACTAGAAATGAATCCAAACTATTATTTGAAATCTTTGTTTTAACACTGTCAAATTGACTATTCTTTCTCAAACCCTGATTGGTTTTTGGAAAGTCTGTTGAACTTGATCTGGAACTTAAAAAAAACAAAAAAAAACAAAACAAAAAACCAAAACAAAACAAAAAACAAACAAAAAAAAAAACCAAACAAACAAACAAAAAACAAAACCCCACCCAAAACAGTAAATCTTCAGTTACAGCTAAGTTCAAACCAGGCTGGACTGTTTTGAACAAGGCTGACTGACTTGTGTGGATAGTTGGTGCTCTCATTTACGGGTATGTATGGATTTGTTTGGATAGTATGGAGCTCTCTCTTATTAGTTTTCCTGTAGATCAGAACAGTGCAGATGTCTCTTACTTTCCCATTTCTTTACAGTAGCTTTCCTTCCTGTTTGGCCAACTGGCACTCTGTAACATCAGCTGCAGTTATCATGTCAATCACCTAATGAACTAATATGTGAAATCCTTCTCTTTGCTTCTTTGTTGACCAGAGCGCAACCATTCTTCTCTACCTCCCTGTCCTGGTCCTGGTTTTCTCATGTCCCTTGGCTATGAGTCACAAACCTCTCTCTGCCGTTCCTCAGTGGCCAGCTCTTTCTGCTTGGAAACTTGGTCTTATCTTAAACTGTATCTCATCTCTGCTTCGTGTTCTAATTTACCACTCTTCTGGAACAGTCAGCATTTCACATTTTATATGCAGGAAGTTTGTTCTGGCTTGTGATAGGAAAAAAACCACAGCTCATCTGTTATCAGAAATAACAACTGTGGGTTTTGTTTTCTGAACTCCCTCGAGAATCTAGCTGCTAAACACATTTTTAAAGGAAATATTTGAAAAGATATTATAAATCTGCACGCTTTTGCACATAAACCAAGGACCTACCTGGTGTTATAAAGAATCGCTTCCTTTGGTTGTTCTGTTTTTATAATTCATCAGATGCAATATCTCAAATTAGCCAGCGGCTACTTTTAGAGAAAAAATGACTAGGTTAGATAATATCACTGAATTGTAATGTAAGGAAATTTCTAAGCTCTCTGTGAAATTCCGTAACCTTGACAAGTAATTATACCCCAAAATATTTTGAAGGGGTTGCCAAATGAATTGCATAGCAAGCATTTATTATAACTGATATTTTTGCAGTCTCTCTGACTACAGCAGTAACAGGTAATGGTAACTATGGAAAATATTTTAATGATATAGACACCCGGATAGAAGTCACCAGCTGATTTTGTGTTGTCATAAATATTTCTACATGATTTCCAGTTCAGATAAATTTATTATTGTATTACAATTTGGAATTAATAATCAGATGAAACAGAACAGATTTCTTACTAAGTATATATTTGATGGGATAAGAATAAATCCTTGAAGACAAGAAAATACATTGTAAAAATATTTATAAAAGAAGGTAATGTAGTTAAGCATTCAAATCAGAAGAACTATAGGAAGAATAAGGTGAGGTAAGTAAATAGCAGCCAGGATTTAAACTCCCTGTTGCACCTCTTTGTATTGCAAAAGCATGATAGCACTGATGTGGAACAGAGCTGCCCAGGCTTACTAGTTCTGAGGATACACCACTCATAAAATTTTAATAACCGTTATAACATGCAGCTTTTCAGAGATAAAGAGCCCGGCTGTAAAATTACAAACAGCCTTTGTGGAGTAAAGGCGAAAATGCAGAAGAGCATCTGGACTAAGATGACCTAGCAGAAAATACACATGCTCACTCCAGAATTAATCAGGAGACACTGTAAAAATCTTGGCTTTCAATATATCTTAAGTGGGGGAAGAGAGGTTGCTCATGACACTCATCTTCACACAACCTGATTCCTGCCATGTCCCCCTTTGAAGTACAGAGGTGTTGCTATTAAAGCCATAGTCCTATTTTAGCACTCTAAACCAACCTCTGCTTCAATTATTCATATGTATTCCATATAAATTGTACTTGAAGGACTTGTGCTCTTGAAAACAGAAGCTTTTTAGGATAATTTCTTAGCCCTGTCCTTCATGATGTATGTGTATTCATCCTTCTTTAGGGGAATATTTTAGACCTATCTGTTGTGATATATGCATCTGCATAGCTTTAATTCAGAAGTAAGAGATTAGAAAAACTGTCATAGCAGTGAGGACAGTGACAAAGAAAAGGTGATTTTTTTTTTTTT
>VYZM01015408.1:35330-170757 GCA_013398915.1 Dromas ardeola
TTTTTGAGAGAGAGAAGCCCCTAAACAGTGTGGGGGTAATACATGAGGCAATGTTAAAAGAGAAGACAGAGAAGAACCAGAAGAAAGAAGCAGGGACACTGGTGAGGAAACTGGGAGGAGCAAAGCACAGATCTTCACCAAAGATGCAGGTGGGAGCAGTCAAATGCCAGGGGAGAACCTGGTCCCACCAAGAACATGCCTGCCAGCAGAGAAGCTGGAAGGAGGAATGAAGTCGGTGTCTGAGAGGACGGCACTTGCCAGAGGCTCACAATTACACGCAAAGTCTGTTGGCAGACAGCAAGTCTGCGTTGGTGCGAGAAAAGGTCAGCCAAGACATAAACTCTTGGGTTTGGTATCAATTCATTGCCTCTCCAAGAGGGCCTGCCCTTCTCTTTCTGTCCTGCAGCTTTCAGCATCCTGAAACTATATGTACTGCTCTCCATATAAAGGCATTTACATAAAAACCATTTTTTTTTTCCTGTTCAGTCTCCTACAGCATGCCAGGTGGCATGGAAGGCAGAACAGTTGCATCAAATGCCCTTTTTATATCAGACAGCATTTAAATCGCGCTGTTTGTTGTGCGTGGCCCTGTTCCCACTGAAGTCAGTGGGTGCTATTGAGCAAGGGTACCACGATGAGATTAGGCCTTATGCTTTTGAGGCACTGCCCCATTATAGTCCACACCTCAAATAGCATCTTTCCTCTAACAAACAAGCAGGGATGGATGGGAGCAAGCTGCTTCCCTGGCTGTTTCCTGCAGCACTATTTTATACCCACCGTCTGCCCACCCATCTGTTCAATCCCTGTTACAAAAACTGAAAACATTCCTGCTTTTTAAAAGGGTGAAAAATGCCTCAAAAAGAGGAATAGGTACTGTGAGATCTCCATGAAATAACTGCCATGCTTTTCCCAATTAAATGAGATAAAACCGGGAAGCTAGGAAGATTTTTATTTGTTGACGGATATAGTCTTTTCTGAGCTTTTGGTGAAAGCAGCATATTTTGTCAAGGATTTATCAAAAAGCCAGAGATCAGCTCTGGCGCCACTCAGTCTCCATTTATGGACTCCTAGGCTAATCTTGAAGTGTTTAGTGGAGCAAAGCGGCTGGCCGATGCTTCTGGGAGCCTTTGCCGGTAGACTGAGCTGCCGAGCTGAAACCTGAGTTCGCAGAGCTGAAACCTGAGTCCTCAGAGCAGCCACAAATGTTGAGAAGCCACCAGCCCTGGGGAGCACTTCACAGCCCAACTCCATGGGGTGGCACCATCAGCCATTGGGTAGCTCTGATCCTCTATGGATCTGACTTAAGCCACAGGTAAACATTTGGAGCTTGTGACTAGGCCCTGGCTCACAGCTACCTTGAGGATGACAGGTCGGCCTTCTTCTGACTTGGGAAACAAGGATGAGGCAGAGCTCAAAGGGGGCAATGAGGGACCGGGAGAGCTGCTGCCATGGGAGAGCCTTCCTGGACTGCCAGGCCCCTGTACAGACAAGCCCCAGTGGGGACCAGTAGGGCTTGGTGACCTGGGGTGATGTCCCCTTTGCTGTATTGTTAGGGGCTGCCTTACTTAAGCGGGGACCACTCCTTGCAGTGACTGAGGCCAGTGTGTTAGAAAGGTGTCTTCAGAAAAGTCAGCAGACGATGGCAAGGATCCTTTCTCAGTGAGGCTGTGGTCATTCTATAAGCTGAGAAAGGAAAAAGGCTTTCAGGTCGGAAAGCAGGAAAGGGATTTTCTACAGCAGGCAGATAAGGAGATCCATTAGAAAGCTCCTTGAAACGATGAGGTAAGGCTACTTGGCATCGTGCCACAATTTGGAGAGCCGTATCAAGCCGGCGAAGACTCAGCAATACTTCTCGAGTGGGGAGGGAATTTGCTTGCTTTTAGATACAGTCATAAGGATCGCCTTTAAAAAATCCATACTCCTAACTTGAAGTCTTACTGCTGGCTTTGCAAGTAGTAAGGAATATTTGCAACAATTCCAAAAGAGAAAACTGTAAGAGGAACTAGGTCTGGCTATGCATGGGGAGTGGCTCATTATGTTTTGTGGCCCCTAATTTTTGCTCTTCTGGTAATTAATCCGTTTATTTATCAGTTGTTCAGGAAGGGGAAAACAAAAATAGACTGAAGACCCTCCCCGTGACAGGAGGGGACGCTTTTGCTGGGGCCACCTTGGCTTGTGCACAAATGAAGGTGTATGTAGATGAAGAAGTGCTTGTGTGAAAACAGACCCAGATGGAAAACAGACTCTAGAAATCCCGTAGTTCAGAGCTGTATTTGCCTCATTATAAAAGTAGCCAAGTTCAAGCAACGTTTATCTCATATGACATCTTTATAGCGTGATCTAATCTTAGATGGAGACCTGCTAATAGTCACAATTGTTCATTTTCATTTAGGAAAAAAGGAAAAAAGATACTTGCTGTTTGACAGAGTGGGCTGGTGCTGAACTTCATCTTTTCCTGACTTTTTATAAAGCCAAGACAGCTCAGCACCCTGGCTGTTTTTCATGCCATGACTAATGCCGGCTAGTTGCACTGAAATCAACGTTAATGAAAGAGTCCCTTCAAACCTTCGCATTTGAAGCTTATGGCTTAGGCCCTTATCTGAGGAAAAGGAGTCATGCATAACATGGAAATAAATTTTAGCTTGAATTACCAAATGTGGATTCAGATTCCAATAAAAACTAAGTCACTGGGATTTGGGATATTTTTAAATATGAGTTTCAAATCAAACTGCTTTCCCTCTGTTGACAATCTTTTCCACACGGAGAGCATCTTGCTGCATTAAAGAACAGGCTTATCAGCAAACAATGTGTTGCAACAAAGACTTAGTCTCTTACCCTAGGCTTGTCTCCAATTAGAAAAATAAATATTAGAAACTGCTGAGCAGCTGCAGTGAGCAGGAAAAGATTTAGACAACTTTCTATTTCAGGCAATATTTTCCCCCGTAAATTTTGGGGTGGGAGAAGGTTGAATACTGCCTCTGGTACTAATGGTGTTAATATGCACCTCAAAAGATTGATCCAACAACAATTATTCTCATTTTGTGCCTTTTACAGACTACAAGTCCCACTCTGCAGGGCTGCACAGTGCTGCAGGGCAGAAGTCAGCTTGCAAGACATGAAGTTGAATGTTGGGAACTGTAGTCTGTGCACAATGCAGCTCCATATTAAAGGTTATTCCAAAAGATCTGTTTTCTGCAGATAGAGTGCAATATTTCTGACAGTTTCTAACCTTCAGTTTGCCTAATATTACAGTCTTCTGATGCTTAGTTAAAAGGGAACATTCTTCTGCAATTTGAACAGAACATATTTTACAAAAACAGGTGAAATAATCAAGTATTTCTCAGGTCGTGTGAGAACTTTTATTTTTATAAAATTAGTTTCTTGTCAGGGGAGCAAAAAGTGATGGAATAAGACAGACTACTCTTAAACTCTGTGTAAGGAGGTTGTGGAATATGTGGTTCAGTCAAATGTATGTATTATTTTCTAAACTCAAATATCCCTGCAATTCTGTCTGACCTTATGTTGTGGCCAGCCGCAGATGCTCTCCCCCACCTCTCATACACAGAGAGAAGGAGGAGAGGTAAAGAGATGAACAAGTTTAGAAGAAACTAAACTACTTTAATGAAATATTAATAATAAAATAATAAGGAAATAATGAAATAGATACAGTATATACAAAACCGTATTAAACTCCCAGGATGACATCACCGTCAGGCACTGGGGAAGTCCCAGGCTGGACTCAGCGACGGGTGGGAACTGGAGTCAGGAACACACAGAGCAGGATCAAAGGCAGATGACCAGACGGGGGTCCTCCTCAGATGTCGGCCATTGAAGAAAGAGAGAGTTGACCATTTGATCCCTCAGTTTTTATACTGAGCATGGGGCAGATGGGATGGAAGACCCCGGTTGGTCAGTTTTGGGTCACCTGTCCTGTCCGCTCCTCCCCGCAGGTGGGACCCCTCTACGCTTTTCCCTTTCCGACCCTCCAACGGGGCAAATAACACAATTAGCTGACCTTGGTTTTTATAGCAATAAGTATAAGCAAGAGCCTTTCTGCGTACCATTCCTTAGCACTAATTGTAAACATTGGTCTTATCACTGTGAGAACGAACCGTTTTCAGTGCAACATGCAGTTAATTTCAGAGAGTTAGAAGAGGCCTAGCTAAAAAGTAAAATTACTGAACAGAAAGTTGGTTCTGTTTTACCTTAAACCAGGACACCTTACAGAAGTATAGGTGGCCAACAGGTGCTCCAAATACTAGAACAGGGGGAAAAATAGTGGAGATTTGGGGAACCAGAGCCTGCTTTGCTGTTTCTGATTGGTATTTGGATGCTGAAGTCCGGGTGTCCTGGGTACGTCTGTGCCAGGAGGCCGGGCTGGTGCCAGCCGGAGCAGGACCCTGGCTCCCCTGTGCTGAGGTTCTGCCACCCCTGCTGTTCCCAGACCTGCGTAAAACTACTGCTCGTACCCGAGTCCCACATGGCTCGTGTAATCTGTAGATACTGGAGCTCGGCAGTCATTACAGACCCGGAGGTATGGAGTTTCAGTCACAGGCTCTGGGGTGCATTATGGCCTAAATGAGATCTTGCGCTCTGTGGCTAATGCCGTAATTGCCATTGTCAGCACTGTAAGGCTGCAGCTAGCATCCATCTTCAGTAGATATAAATATATATAAAGAAGGTACCAAAGAAAGCCTTAATGTGCATAGAGGAAAAAAAAAATAGCTGGAAGTCTTTAAAGAAAGAAGATGTGTATTAAGATAGGAGCTCCCGACTCCCACAGCAAATAACAGGTTTTCAAAAGGGTTTTCTTTTCTCCTGTGTTGGCAGCCACTTTGTTAGATAATTGCTGTGTTCCAGCCAAATGATACCGCTACACAGCTTCTGGAGATTGTCTGGTGCTTATTAAGGCAGGGAGTTTGTCCATTTTATAAGGGTTACAGACAAAATAACAGGAAACTTCTACCATTCTGTCTTTACTGCTGTGCATACTATTGGGACTTAGAAGCCAGTTTTGCTGGCGAGATGTCTGTTTTCTAGTATCTAGCCCAAGCGGTTGTGCTAGAGATGTGTTTATTTTCTTCTGGAAGAAAAGGGTTCATTAATTTGTCTTTGTTATACTTATTAAGACGGAATTTCTCTATTAAGAATGCAAGAAAGAGAAGCAGCAGTAAAGTAGTTTTCTTCTAGACTAGGGGACTGTGCAAGCAAGTAAGGAACTAAAATGTTTTTTCATCTTCTCACTGGTTTGCTGCTACTTAAAATTGTGATGGAGGAGTACAGTCTACCTTCTTTCCTCAGACTCTCTGAGTGGTTTTAAAGGAAGCACGTAGTGTGGAGGAGGACAGGCCATACGGTGTGTTTGCCAAGTTGAGAAATGAAATTAAAGAATAAAACAAGTTGCAGCCCTTTGCAACAGCCTCCTAATAACTCCACGACACAGTGGAGAGAGGCAGTCCAGTATCTCTTGTAAGAATATTTTAATCAGCTGGTCCAAATGCCAAAATAAATCTTTACCAATTTGCCAATAAGATTGTTTAAATGCAAGCAGTGCTTAGCTTGCTCAGCAGAACGATTTAGAAGACCACAGGGTGAGGCAAATTTGTCACTCCTTTGCAGTTATGACAAAGTCTGGTAGAGTGGCTCAGTACCCTGACAGGATGCTGAGGGTGCCAGGTCTTATTAGGCTCCTAATCCATCCCTGAAAGCACGGCAGGGCAGAATTTCCTTCACTGCAGTGAATCACTGGGACAATAGTCTGGATTCAGCCAGTCAGGGTACACCTGAGATTTTTGTCTTCTTGACTCAAGGTCAGATCCTGAGTCCTCATCTAACACATGCCAGTGTGATCTTCCCTTGTCTGGTTACATAAGGCCACCTGAGAACCCCTTTTATAAAATGACATGTGGTAGCTCACTGTCAGTGGCTTCTTAACACAGTTTGTAGACTAAGGAGTTAGGGATTTAGTAGGGGAAAGGATCTGAATTTCATCTTTGAGTATATTTTTCTGAAAATGGAAGGTATTGCTTCATCCTAATGTAGAAAACCAGACAAAGTAACTTCCTTCCCATGATAGGTCATTAAAGTTATGATATCTAATGTTAAGCTAGCTACCATTGGCTCCTTTTATAGAAACAAGTTCTTCTAGAGAGCGATTCATCTCATCTGAAGACAGACATCTAAGGTAGGTCAAACGAATTGCTCTTTGCAGGCTTCTATTTTTCTTCCTTGACTATAAAGGGAGATTGGGATGAGTAACTCAGGTTCCTGAAAGTGAAATGTCTAAGCCAAGGGGAGACGAATCTCGCTTGGAACAGCGAGCCAGGGAAAGGTCTGTGGCAGGGAAGTGTGATAAACCTTGCCAGGAGACAGACCTCACCAGTGTAAATGCTAAGTGTATATACAATTAATATTTATTCTGTGTTATTTCTTTGACATGCTAGCAAATCCTTAATGCTACGTGCCTTTTTCTCCGGCTTTATGGTGCCTGTATTTTTTCTCTCTGCATTCTTGGATAACCTCTTCCTTTCCTGTCTAACAATTCTTGGTTTTCCCTCGCCCTCGCTCTTTCTTTATTAGGTTTCTCCTGACCACCTCTGTCTCTCGACCTCTCTCACAGACAAGAAGCGAGAGGAACTCCATGGGTGTCTAATGCAGAACTGCATGAGCTCACAGTTCATTCCATGCTGCAGAGCTTTAAGGAGCTGTAATTGCACTGAGGAGGATCTGGGGGTTTGAGCACTGTGGGCTGTCCTAGGCATTTCTGGCAGTGCTCCTGCATGATAGACTGGCTTCTTTCATTCCTTGTCTGACTTTTTGGTTTTTGTGTCCTATTTTCCTGTCAAAGGGAACTATACCAGCTTCCTGCTTCTGCAGATGGAATTGGCTTCCTGGGAAACTGGCAAAGCCCATTCTGAACCAGGGAGAAACCAAGCCTGTCCCACAGGGAGGCCACAGGAACTCCTGCAGGCACGTTTTTTTCGGACCAGGGATTCTTTAAGCAAGCCACTGCTCAGGGACAGGTATTTCCCTTTTACTATAACAGCTTCTTTGGAAGGGTTTTAGGGAGTGAAGCCTGTTTGTAATTTCACTTGCAAGTTCATTTAGGAGCTGCTGTACCTACTGGAATGCCCATTCCATATGGATCACGGGTTCTGCATATTCATGGCACAGAGCCTGGGAACATCTTCCTCAAGGTCATCTCTCTTATTTTTAAAGTAATCTCTTCTAATATCCTGAGTGACTAATGGTATTTTAATTGATATTCTTTGGCTTAACCTATTTGTCGCCCCTACCAGAGTCCCATAATAAACAAATCGGAATGCAGCATTTTTCCCCTAAAACAGCAGATAAAAGTGATTGAGAGAGAAAAGGTCTTATTATGTTCCCTGTAATACATTTGTAGAAGTGTTCTGTATAAGTCCTTGGAGAGATTAAATGAATGATAGCTGTATTAAGTTTTAATTGATGCTGCCTCCTAAGAGATAATACTGTTATGAGAGAGCCAGATCCTTCTGGTGTGTAAATTGCTAGAATTTCATTGACCACCACTCAGCTTCACAAACTCACACAACCTGAAGATTACGTCCATGAGGTCTCTCTGAGTTCACTGTAAATGAATCCTGCTGTATTTAAGGCTGACATTAAGGAGAAATAAGTCATTTGTTGAAGTGGGAGCAATGTTTTTATCATTTTCAACTTTTGCTTTCTCTGTTATTCCATAGTCCGTTAGTTTATTTTTTTTCCTGTCTCTGTCTTTGTTCAGTGGCATTAATTTTGCTTATTAGCAAAAGTTGTACTGGAAGATGTTGAAATAGGGGAAAGTGTCTCATGCATAACATAGTTTTATTATTTGTTACAAATGAAAAACGGTCTCTTATTGCTTATTTGCACCACATTAGCTCTTACAACCTTAACTAGGTCAGGGCCCCACTGTACTGGAGGGGTATGCCATAAAGGAGAGTCCCTGAAGCAAAGGACCTAAAACTGCAGAGATAAGAAACAGCAACTGAGGGAAACAAAAGAACAGGGAGGACATGAAAAGGTCTAGATAGGCATGAAAAACAGACTCTAATTTCTATCTGCACAATTCCTGGGTGTATTAAGCCAATCAGTAGCAATGATAGCACCTCTGTTATTTGCTCTTCCAGTAAGGCTAAGCTGAACAGAATTTAAATTTCAGAGCACTGCATACTAATTGTGTTTGTATTACCCACTTGCCTTTTTTCCTGGTTTTCGAATGCTTTATCACAGACTTTCTATTAATTAAAGCTTTTGGCTGAATGGGATTGTTTGGCCTGGACAAACTGGACTTGAAAGATCAGCCTCTTTCACAGCATCAAAGAAGCCAAGGCCAATTGCTTGGATAATGACCTGCAGAGCAAGGTCCTCCCACCGTTATGGAGTGCAAGTTGATCCTTTTCCCTCCTGCCAGGTACCAATCAGCAGCCAGCCTAAAGCCACGATAACCTCAAAGGCACTTTCCATGACTGGTGTGTCACTAAAATATGGTTGCTCCTTCTGCCATGAGATACATGGTGCTCCACGGTTTTAGTGAATACAAATAGCACACCTTTAAAAGCAGTATAACAATGAAGAGATGGGTGGGACACCTCATTTGCCGGATTGTTTCATTTCTTAAAGCTTACTGAGGGACAGGGCAGAATTAGAATGTACATAATTAGCCTCAGTTTAACATTCAGGAGGATTTGTCCAGAATGTCTTCTCATTTTCACTGATGCCACCTGCTATTTCCATTATTTATTTCAATAACTAGCATGTTTCAAATAGTCATCCTTCCTGCTACCCTTTTTCCTCATCATTAACCTCACAGACTTCTACTCTGCATGTTTCTAGTAGCAAAATTATTGAGGTCCTGAGCTTAAGAGGTTACTGTCTAGTCCAGCAATGTTCTGAAAGAAATAAGATAACGAGCAAGTGTAAGAGTTACCATCGTAAACCTTATTTGCTATTTTCTATTTGATGAACCAGAAAGTTGTAAAGAAAATGTGGTACCTGGTATATGAGAGCACTAAGGTCAAAGGAGTTTTAAGTTTACAAAGAAGCATGATACTAATTGTATCTCCATGATTTTTGCATCTCAGCTAGCAGGTGCAAACAACATGATCTGTCCAAAATTGTGTTGTACTCTGTGACGTCTCCAAAAGTCCACGCTGGTCACCTTCTTTACATTCTTACCCCAGCCCGGTTTGCAGATGGATTGCCTTCTTACACCAACACAGTCAAAACTGAACTGTGTTTCAGGGGACAACGTACTGTTAACAAAGTAGCCCTTTCATTTGCAAAATATGGTTCTGCAGAATCTCTGTGTCTTTTCTATCATTACAGCTTTTTAACTTGTTTGTATACACATGCTTATGTCTCTCATCAGTATCTTTGGTAGCAGGCAGTTCTGTATGGAATTTTTATTTACCAGGGTGTAACATCTACTGATGTTAATGCTTCAGAGGAAAGGCAGGTTTCTTGGCTGAAGAGCAAGCATCTTAATTTGTAGTCTTGACACAGCTGGAGATGCATAGAAGCAAGAAAGTGAAGGAAGGATGCTCTTTGTGCATAAATAACTGAATCACCCAGACAGATATCTTCATATCCTGTAAAACCAAATTTTTATTTTTTTTGGTTTTTTTTTCCTTTGCCAATAAATCAATACTTGTTTTATCTGATGCTGCAGAATTCAGTAGTCACACATTTCTAGTTTGAAAAAGCATCAGGAACTAAACCAATTCCTTTCTTGAGCTCTGCAAAAGGATGTTTGTTTCCTTTTTGACATTTTTAGGAATGTATAGCCATACACACTTCTTGACTGAAGTTAATTTTCCTCCTTTAAGATATGTGGAAGTTAGTATGCCTATGCAGCTTTATGTTTAGGCATTTAAAAATGTGACTTTTTTTCTCTAGCAGTAGGCCAATATTCCATTTACACTTCCATTCAGTAAGTCTTCTTTTCTCTGAGGTTTCTTCAATATATTTTTAAGGATATCTCTAGAAATATCAGCAAATTCTTACATAATGAATGTGTCTTGCAGTATCATACCATAGGAAAGAGATAAATATAAAATAAAACCCCATACAACCCTAAAATCAAATGGCCAGATCTTGAGTTTCCTTAGAGTGGATAAAATTTTCTTCTTAAAGGAAGGAAAAATTTCCTGTCTTATTTCTGGGAATTGTGGCACATCTTCACCTCATGTTTGGTTTAGCTCTAGGATTTACAGCAGCAAGTCCTAATCCATGTGCAAAATGGGAAGAGGAAGAAAGTCTGATTGGGAACAGACTTTGTGAAGTATGCTAAGAAAAGTCTTGCAGTTCCCCTGGGTAAAGAATTACTCCCGGTACTCTGAGATTTCCAAGTCATTCCAATTCCATGCCCAATTTCAACTATAACACAGTTGGAAAATTTCTTTTGTATTTCTTGTGTTCTTGCAGGCAGTCTAAAATGCCCTTAGGAGGATCAAATCTCTGTTTCAGAAGTAATTCACCAAGATAGATAATTTTCCATTTATTTATTTATTTATTTATTTATTTTCCAGGTCATTCAAATGTGCAACATGAGTATTAGCAAATCTGTGTGGACATAAATGCTTTGAAGTCATGCTTGGATGGTAACCATAGTCATTAATGTGCCACATTATTTGGCTGCAACAGTAGGATTATAACAAAAAACACTGATTAGTGATGTTAGGGCAGACTTTATTATTGGAAGAACCATGAATAGAATAGTTAGCAGATGCTTTTAGTAATGATAATAGTAAAAAATCATCCCCTCGAAAGTACTGTGCTACTTTCTTCAGTGTCAATGTGCTTCTCAGATACCAGCTCATGGATGACTGTTTCAAAGTGTGCTTTCTCTGTGGAAAGGTAGACCAATTTGTCTGCTAAAATTTTCGTGCGTCAATTCCCCTTCCATTTAGATGCTATAAATTCTGAAATTACTCACAGGAGTTTACACAGTCCCAATTCATCAGACATTTTCGAGATACGCCATGCATATACTCAGAAATATCCTGGGTTGCATGTTAAAGTTTAGTGACTGGTGAGCTGTACTGGTTCTGCTTCCAAAATACACACTTGGACACATGAGGGTTTGATCAACAAGCAAATGAAGATCACATACACCATCAAAAGGCAAAAATCATTTGGTATCACCAGAGCAAATTCCATCTTGGTTAGATTTTCTCTTTTATTCCTGATTCTAGCCTTTTATCAGCTTATCACAGCGTAAAAATAACGCTCTTGGTCTTTCAGGCTTTATTATTTAGGAAAGGCTTAAGAGGAAATTAGAATCTGGCCTCTTGTTTGGAGAATGATCAAGACAAGGCTTACTTCATTCTCACCTACTTAGGGCCTCTTTGAAAGCATTTTGTCTTAGTATTCAGGAGATTTACATTAGTCAATATACAGACAAATGGAAAAGCAGAGGATTTCAGTAACTTTTCTCTGACCCTCAAAAACAGATGGGTTCTTCTGCAAGGCTTTCCAATACCCAGTTGTCCCCAAGAAGTCAGATGAAGGCTCAGGGACAAATTACAACACAACCACAGGTATATGTGTTGAGGCTAAGCCACTGCTGTCTCAGCGATGCAAACATTAAAGATTACATGAAAGAAAAACCTGTGTATAAAAAAAAAATGTTGAGAAAAAGTTTTGGGCTGATAAAATGAAAAAATGTCTGTCTTCTACAGACAACTGAATCCTTAATATTGATTTTTCCAGAGCCAAAAATTTCCAGAGATTATGTTTCCTTTCAAAAGCTACAAGCATGTACCTGCCTTTCAGCCCTTCATGAAAGTAGGCTTGTGAGCTATAAGACAGCTTCCCTAGTGAGAGGCCAGCTTCTCTCACTCTCCAGGACCTCTGCCTAATGGAGGTATTTGTCTTCCTCCGGGGAGAGAATACCATCACTCCATTAGAAGCGAAGTCAAACAATTGATACAGCCTTGGCATTTCAGAGCATGAGTAATGCTCATGGCAAAGGTTGCCACATTTGGGCTGTTACTAACATTTCCTGAGGCAGTAACCCTACTGGATATGGGAAATTCTCTAGAAGTGTGTTCTCCCCCTTTAATTGTAAAATAAAAGGTGAATTAAACAGTTCCATGCTGTGTACCGAAACTGCAGGAACTGTACTGTTAAATCATAAAGATCTTAAATCTTACTTTCAGCAGGGAACAGGGTGCAGTCATATGCTGCTGGAGAGCTGAACTGCTGGTGCATGAGGCTGCGGATGGGTGCCAGGAGCCGGATTCGTAAACTCACAGAAGCTCTGCCTTCAGGTTTTGTTCTGAAGTGTGCGGGTGCTGGCTGAGCTTTGCTGGACCTTCTTCCGCAATGGCAATTTTAAAGTGACTTCAGGGACAAATAAACAAGTAGTCCTCACAGTGTGAAGTCTTGCCATTACTTTACTTAATGAGGAACTCTGCATGTGAAGTAGCTGCATGTGTCTTACCCGTAAATCTTTTTCTCCTTCCCCTCAGAGGGAAACTCAGCTCTGGAGCAGGGGAAGAACGAAAGTTGTGGCACCCAACACCTCTGTGCTTCCGCTCCCTTTTTTTCCCCTTTTTTTTTCTTCTTTGTTTTCTTTAGTCCAAGGAATCAGTAAATGGCATGTACCTTAAACACAGCCTGTTTATAGAACAGTGACCTTAAGAGCTTTAAATGACTACATTGTTTAATGTGAAGGCAAAGAATACCACAGATCAGTGGAAATGTCAGCAGTATTTTTAATGAATCAAGTTTGTTTTAATCGATATCCAGGTCTTCTTTCCATTGCCCTGAGATCGTCGTGCTTTGCAAAGAGATAATAGTAAATGTCATGCTCTGAAAAAGCAGTGGCTTTGTTGCTATAAATCAATGGAAGCATTGTTCTACTAGATGTGACATGAGTGACGGAAGTGCCGTCTTTCTGAGGAATCACTATTTCCATACCCCGTTTAGAAATGGGTTCTGGGGAGTATTGCTTAGAGCCTCGGCACTCTGCTCTCAGATAGACTCTGCAATGGCCGAGACAATCATGGGAAAACACGTGCAGGACACCAGAGACTGAATCCGAGGGGAGAACTACCCGAGCCAGTCCAGCAGACATACAGTCCTTTTTGTTTTTAGCTCTGTACTGTGAGTTTTGCAGTCCAGTGGAGAGATTAGCTCACATAAGAGCCAAGAAATAAGCTCGTTTCTTTTCTACATTTGGGTGAAATCTGAAACTGCAGAACTATACCACAGGGTTTTCCTGTATAGGCAGCTGAAGCTTATCTCTAAGGGGAAGTCTCTTTGCCTTTTCAGATTTTCTATTTTTTTTTTCTCCCTAGCCTTTACAAGAATAGCTATAACTTGTTGGTTTGTTTGTTTGTTTTTATAGGTCATTCTGTCATGCTCTTCTGGGGTATAGTTAGGAGTAAGAGCCTATAAATTTAATAGCGGAGCATACAGATGTCTGACTTCATAAACTCAGTCGAGCTCTGGCCCTGCCAGTGAAGTAAATGAGAGAAGTGGTCTGTCACCTTGTTCAACACAACATCCAGTGACAAGAATTCATTACTTTAATGCCCAAAGCAGGCAAGAGTATGCTAAAGTACAAGCTACAGTATATTACATTTATTCTGGACCTTGACAATCTTGATTTTACATTTACTTTCTCAACCTTAACTTTATACCTCTGTAATTTATGCAGTAGCGTGGAATCTGAATGGGCAGCACATGTCTAGGTTTGTGCTCCAGAAGGTTTATCAGCTTTATGAGCCCTTGGAGTGAGCTCCTCTCAATGTCATAGCCATGTCCTTTGATTAACACCCTGCAGGCGTGTTGCCGGACCTTTCAGGAGCAAACTGGTTGATGATGGCTGCCTCTCTCTGCTCCTGCTGGTGGTATCAGCTCTTTTTCCATCTTCTTGTGCTCGGGACACTGCCCCAGCAGAATTACCCCTTCTCTGCCTCTCTCTTGCCTGAGGCCTTTCTAAGAACCTCATGTCTTATTGACATACGTTTATGAAACCAGCATCCTCTCTTCTTGGCAACTTGCATTTACGCCGGTGCTATTCATGCCAAAAAAAAAAAAAATCATCCCATCAGGAGTCAAAACTTACAGATGGATGGAAAAGCCCAGAGTACAACAATGCAAAATAGTATCTGTATGTACTGGGCAACTGTTATTCCCTAGGAAACAGGCCAGTTGTTTGAACTTCTTGACAACTTCTTCAAATTTCTGTGATGGTCTGTACTGACACCACTGCCTAAAGCCCTTGAGTAAGGGGGAGCCTGGGGCTGAGAGAGGTCGCTCCAAGTCAGCTTCTTGTCTGTGCTGTACCGAGATCTGAAATGTTAGCTTTTAAATTTAGCTCTATTTGAACAGAATTTTCTGTCTTCTTTTTCGTCTTTTGAAGATAGCTTCTGTTTCACTGCAGCGGAAGGATAATAAGGACCCCAGGCAATGCAGCTCTTGCTGACCTATTTCTTTAAGTGTAGGACTGGCATCAGTTCTGGGACGGGATGGGAAAACATTCCTTTAGAATTCTGCTGAAAACGCCCAGGCTCCACCACAGACTGAATGTTTTTCATCCTTGTTTGCTAGCAGACAGGTACTACCGACACGGTTGGCACCTATCAAAAGAAAACTTTGTAAAGGTGGTTTTCTGATTTGTAAGTATTGTAATACATAGGATGAGCTTGGGGAGCTCATTACATGGATGAATTTATAAGACTCTAGACAGGAAAAAAAGCAGAATCATGACTACATTGCAAGACTGGAGATCTTAATTCCTACGTTTTATACAGAGATTGCAGAATTTGAAGAGCCAAAACTTCAGGAGTTGGAATCTCACTAGAAAATGTATAGAATCTCCCAATTGAATGAAAGGGCCTTTTTATTTGCTCTTGAATTATGAAGGTTGTTAAGCTAAGAGGCATCTCTGAGCAATGAGGATAACTCTACCAAATTGTAGGCCAAATCCTGACCTCTCCTTCTGCCTTACTTTGGATGTTCTGATTGAACAAGCACTCTGGGGTGGTATCTGAGGCTCAGTTCTTTGGGTGGTGAGGGTGAAGCATTCCTGTTCGTAGACCTTTTTGGTCTACATAAACCCAAAGTGGCTTATAGACATCTTTTCCTGCCAGCTCCATCACTTGGGAGAACCAGGCTTGTGCTGTCACACTTCATTTCAGGCATGGCTGAATTCCACTGTATTCTTGAAGACCTCTTGTTCTGTTGCATATTAACGCCGTGTGTCCAGGGCAATCGCAAATAAAGTATGTAAAACTTCCCTGATTAGCTTGTTCCAGTCATGAAAGCAAAAACACATTTATGGTAGAATAAGCATGACTGGCCTGCATTTTATACTGTAAGTAAAGTATAAATACCACCTTGTATGTCTGTAAGTTGAGTCCCTTTTTCTAGTGGACCCCTACATAGACTCTGACAAATGATTGAAATGAAGGATTTTAGGAAAGGTCATGTCTGATATTTTTTTACATTTAATGTGAATTATATATACCACATAATAGAAAACTGGCTTGTCCTTGCACACTTGCAAAGAACTGTTAGACTACTGAAGTAAGAAAAAACAAATTACTAGCGCTCCATGAAAGGATAAACATGCTGAGGTACCCTCTGTGATATAATTCCTTTTGGATGTGGTAGATGTTTTGCTGCATGCATTTGCTCTGAGCGTGCCCTCTGAATAGCTTTTTCTGTCAGCAAGTCTCATCGTGTTTATAGGGAGCTCTATTAAGGGTTCTGGGAAAGCTAAGAAATGTATTTTCTTCAAGCATAACGCTGGGGAACTTGTTAAAGCAAAGTAATTCCCATGCTACTACAGTATGCAAAACTGGACCACAAGATTACAGTTGGGTTAATATACTGAAATGAAATAATTGACTGAGGAAGAGAAAATGCAGCTTTTGAACATTAGTAAATTCACAAGTTTAATGTAAGATAGAAGGGGCAGGTAGCAGTCAGAGTCAGCCTGTTAGGAAGGGGGCTATATTTCTCAGGCAGTTATGTACTCATCTATGTCAGTGCCCTGCTATCCAGCCCTAGATGATCAGTCCAGGCTCAAATCAGGTGAAACAGGGATTTGCTATATATTAAGCACTATGTAACATGGAGTTTTCTGGGATCCTTTCCAGCTGGCCACCGGCAGGTAAATGAGGTTTCTAGAGGAGACAGGCTGCTGTTACCAGTCTATAGGGAAGCCTGGCAAAGCATCACCAGTAACCTTGACTCAGTTTCCCCCAATCTAGGCAACCTTGCTGACCCACTCTACGATCCACAGCTTTTGTAGTTTGTCTTAATTATTTGTGACCAAACCTTGGAGCTGTAGAGGCTCCCTACCTCCTTCCAGAATTTCTCGCAACTCTGCTTCGCACAGGCTTCACAGGATTATTCACAGAGCAGCCCTGTGTTAAGAGAAGGGAAGGAATATGCTGAAATAAAGTAGAGTCTGGCTTAACAAGGTATAAAAATCCCCTACCAATTTCCCCCCTCCCCCCCAAAAAAAAAAACCCCAACAAACTCCTCACTTTTAAGCATATTTGTGTGCTTGTACACTCGCAGATACGTAGCAATTCTCAAGAAAGTGGGGCAGGAAAGTCAGAATACCCACAGAGGTGGGTTTAACGTTGCATCTGGCTTTGAGACACAGCTTCTACCGATTGACAGGGCAATCGCTGACATTTGAATTGTGATGCCTGAACAAAGCAGGGCTGCAGAAGAGGCGTTTTGCCTACACGCCAATCTGGATACAGCTCCTGGCAACCGTTGTAAGGTGAAACTGAAGCGGTGGAATCATTTAATATTGTTAATACTGCTTAAAAACAATAGAAAGAATTGGATTTTACTAATGTTCCGTTTCTTTTATACCATTGGATTGTAATTGTGCCACTGGGTGTGTTCCCAAGAATGCAGGATGCAATCTTGCAGCAGATGGGGGTAAAATAGAGGACCCTTTACATGGAGCAGATATAACAAACCGTAAAAAATGTACATATAATAAACCGTAAAACCCTATGCAGAGATATTTAGGAATATAGTCATTTTTAGATTATCCAAATTCTACCAAATAGTACTAGAGCTTAGCACTTGACATAAGCCAGAATAAGCTTTTCAGACAAGTCTCTACTTTGCTCTCATGACAATGTTATTATTTATCATGCCTGTGTTACACCGAGTGTCTCAGATGCTGTAGACTCCATATACGGGTCAATTAAATGTGCCCAGGAATATCCCTGGGCCCAGAGGCACTGGCACAGCACGGCCTGTGCCCAGACCTGGGAAGTGAAGTGTCTGTGAGCCTGCTGCCTGTGGGAGTGTTCCCTGGAGCCTGCAGCATCCGAGCCAGGCTTGGGAATTGCTGGGGATAGTGCTAGTTGTTACAAGCCAAAGCAGAGCAAGGAAGCACTATAAAAGTTTACTAATGTAGGCAACTGAACTCCTGAATGTTCCTGAATGCTTTGATTCAGTAGTATAGCTTCAGCTGCATTTTACCATGAGGCTCAACTTTGCTTTTAACACATCATAAACATATTTTATAATCTTCAGCAGAGGCAGGTGGATGCCATATAGTATATGCATACACTGCTCAGTTCTTCACGTTAATTCAGCAATTCACCTCAAATTTAAAGATAATTTCTTGAATTTGCCAAACTCATTATGTTTATTACCTTTTCAGTTATATGCCATGTTTAATGATAGAAAAAATTAAGAACCAAATGTTGCTTATGTTTTCTTCTCCACTACTCCTCTTCAATACAGAAAAATCTGTGTTGCCTGAAAAAGATCTTGTCCGTCCCTTATCTAATAGAGGGATTGAGGCTTATGTGTACATAAATATACTTGTTTCACTCTGTTTAAAAAAACACTTAAGCTATTTACAATAGTCACATGTAGGAGTTTGAAGTAAGACCAAAGGGAATAAAATCAGCCAGTTAATCCTGTTAGCTGATGGCATGACACCAGATCATGATGTATTTGCCCAAGTTCATTATCCCACTGACGGTACCCTAACAGAGAAGCTCATATTAATTTTCTTATTTGCCAAATGGCTTATGACAAAAATTTGTTTTATGAGACACAGACTGCATTGTTACGGTGCCTCTCAAAATGGTGGTATGATTTTATATGCTGCATGGGGTGGGGGGAAAGGAAAGAAAAATAGTTATTATTTTATAGGAGACAACAGGGGAGCAGACCTGCTCCTGTCAGAGCTACCTGGCTTCTTTGCTCCCAGCCGTGCTCCAGTGGCCGCCTGCCCTTGGAGACCTTGCAGGGACCTTTGTTGTGCTCCATCCTAGGCATAAGCATTGCCGATTGTAATCCTCCGCAATACTGAGGATGTATTTGCTTGTATTGTTCAAGCGTAAAACACCTATGCTTTTATTATATACAGATATATTTTAAGAGCTCAGTCAGAAGAGTGAAGTTGCTCTAAAATTGTGAGTGGAGGAGATTCTATCTGTCCATTTCCTTGCCAGAGGAGCTGTTACCTCTGATTTACCATACCTGGGGCTTAGAGGACTGAATCTTTGCAGCCACCAAGGAATTCAATAAGACGCCCACCTCCTTTCCCTCTGCTGTGCCATGGAAGTTAGGAAGAAAAAAAAATCCTCACAAAAATAAACAAAACCAAGAACTTTCACAGCATGGGTATATCCTCATATAACCATAAGCCCATCCCTGGCCAAGCATAATTGCTGTCTTAAATAATTGTTGTATACCAAATGCAGTACACTTAGAAATTAGTACTATAGCATTCAGGAATAGAAAGGGTTACACGTGCTGAAAATATAGCATATCCCCATTGGTCACAGAACTATCATTCCACATGAACAGAGCCTGATCTCTGGTATAGATTTAAAGAATTTTATAGCACTATGGTATATGTTAATTAAATATCCAATACAGTATTTGTACTCATAGAAAGATTAATTTTGTTGAGAGCAGAACCTACTATATTTCTGTTATTTTACCCTTCGTAAGAGTGCCTTTTGAAAGAATAAAGAAGCCCCATCTCCCTAAAAATGAAACACATTGAAAAGCAGCAGGGTGTTTTCCAAGTAACCTAAATACTACAGCAATATAATCAAATTTCTAAAACACATGATCCATAATGATGGGCAACAACTGTTTCATGCTGTCATGGCAACAGGAAATCTTAGGGTTGCAAATCCATAATTTAAAAAGATTATCTTGAGAGTGCAAAGGGTTTTTATACTGCAGCTGCAGCCATAGTATACACGGTATACAGTTGCTGGCTACTTCACAACCTTTTTCTTTAGTTTGTTCTGCTTTTCATGGGTTTTTAAGCCACATTCGTGTGTGTGAGATGTTTTTTTCTTTAAGGATTTTTTTGTCTTTCATTTCACAGTGAAGTTTTTATTAATCTGATGTCATGCTAGTTTATAATATGCTTTTAGACAATGTCTGGGGTTTTGGACACCTATTTATTTTGTAATTGCAAATTTAGCTCTTCTTTTAAGAAGTATGTTGTTTTGTGTCAAGACTATTTTTTGGATTTAATGTTATCACTGCACATTATCTTAGAATTATGGGTATCTAGACACTGTTCCCTTATCCTTTACCTGAAGCACTGCTGATTGCTATATAGCTGTGGATGGTTTTCTCCTTTTTTTATCCCCCAAAGCCTTGGTAAGAAGTAGAGCAAGTAATAACAAGAAGTAACAAGGAGTAGAGAGGTTTGCATGTTTTTTCTCTGATAGTTGCCCCTGTGATTTCAGAAGGTGGCCTTGTCCAGTGTTTGCCTTTATTTAATGTTGAGTGGCCAAAGCATTAGCCATACAATACATGGATTGTAATATATAAAAATATGGTTGCCTTTTGCTGTCACTGTGGTCAGTGACAGAATTCCTATAATCTTCTGGGAAGCCAAGATTTTAAAGTAAAAGGATGTTCTGTTCTGAGCAAAGGAGGCATGAACAAATTATGTAATGTTCTCTCTTGATCTAAGATGCGAGATTGCTCTGCTAGTCACATGGAAGAGAATGTCTCCCTATCCTAAATTTATCCTTAGATAGCAATCATGGAGGAGGAACATTGTCTGAGTAGATGTGTCTTGTTAACACATTTCATAAGACTGAAGGGAACTCCTGGATACATGCCATCACCAGAAATTGTGTCATAAAGTTAATAAAGCTTTATCTTAAAGCTACACAAGCTGTTTTCCTCTTCATTACTCATACTGAAAGGCCATTCCTGTAAATATTCCTCTAACTTCCAGCCTAAACTGAGTCATACCACATACATACCCATTTTACTTGTTTTAGTGCGGTTCTTCAGCTTTAATAGGTCGTCTCTCTTCCTGCTGTCACCCTCTAATGTATTCAGAGAGAAAAATCATCTCTCAACCTCCATGTTGAGAGCCAAGCTCTTAGTCTCTAGAGCCTACCTTTTTTTGATTGATCTAGTGGCTCTTTTCTGCATCTCTTCCCATTGAATTCAGTTATCCTGAAGAAGGGGGAAGTCAGATCAAAGCTGGTCACAGGGTAACTGGTGCCACATGGGCTCCATAAGGCAGAACTTGCATAAGATCCACAGCTCCAGATCCACTCTGTTACCAAATATGCTTTTGTTGTATACATCACAAAGGGAAATTAATTTCTTGTATGATCACATCTTCATTGCCTCTTAGGATTTTGTCTCTTATGTTATAGTGTTTCTGTGTGTAGAAATAAAAGCAAATCAATATAAACAAGAACAAAACTCCTAATACATGTGAACAGTCATTGTGGCCTCATGTTAATCAATAGATACCTTAGAAGCAAATCCTTATACAGTATATGCAGTGTGTCATATGAGGTGTCAACAACATAAAATGTTCAACCCCCTTGCAATGCCGGTATGGCAAGGTATGGACCTTAAGCTGAAAGTTAGGTTTGTTGGATGACTATTCTGACATGGCTGGCTGAAAACAAAACTCTAAATATTTCTGCATTATAGGTAATTCAAAATATGAATAGAATTAATTTGTGGCTTTGTTCAAACTGGATCTGAAGAGCTCATACCTCCATAGAATGATGGCATCTAAAAAAAATTGCGTACATTAAGAAATAATGATTTTGTACTTTTAAAAGGTAAGACTGAGTTAGAAGGCTATAGCTAGGTTTGCAAAACTAGAAGTCTTAGCAAGGACTCGCAGCAAAACTCTGAAGTGATAAATATTGCCATAAGATCACTACTGACTAGAGGATAGATAGGGCTTTATCTTTTTAAATTCTTATCTGGAATAGCACATACAGAATACAGAATAGACATAGCCTGAGTTTATCTTACACATATTATTTCACAGTGCTGTGAAAAGTTATAAATTAGCTCTTGAGACTTCAGGGATTTTCCAGAGCAAGACTGAGGTTTGCATTAGAGCACACATCCTGAGGCTTTGCTCCCTTGGCGTAGCTCTAGTCATAAGATCCACGCAGAATCATAGACTCAGTTGGGCTGAAAAGGACGCTGGAAGTCTCCAAGCCAAACTTTATGGGTGAAGTGGGGTCAGCACCGAATTCAGAGCAGGTTGCCCAGGGCTTTTCCACAACTGCCTGGGCAACTTGTTCCAGCACTTAATTTTCCTTATTGAGATTTTTATTTTCCTATACTTCAAGTCAGAAGCTGCCATTTTAATTTATGACCATTGTTGTCATTCTGTCATCATGCACCTCCATAAAGGGTTTGGTTCCATCTTCTTGGTAACCACCTCTTAGGTACCAGGGGGGTGTTATCAGGTCCCCCCTTGAAGCCACCTTTTCTCCAGGCTGAACAATCCCCCTCCATTCAGCTGCTCCTCACAGGGCAAGTGCTCCAGTCCCCAACCATCTTTGTAGTCTTGATAATCAGATGAAAAGATGGGTTAAAAACTGCTTTACTTCGGAACAAGCGGTTATTATAAGAACTATAGTGTGTCTGTGTGGTCATGATTGCTTACAAACTTGATATAGACTAGTATTTAAAAATACTGATATATCATGAATGCCAAATTGATGCTGAGATGAAGGGGACTGGGATGATTTCGGTTTGGAACCCATAACGACTTCAGTGGACTGAACACTGCTGGCACATTAGTTAAGAAAAGAGTGATCTGTTGGTAACTCACTTCTGAATCCTGTTTAGGAAAAAAAACCCCACAGGTGCCCGGCAGCAAAGCTGAAGATGCCCATCTCTGGCTAAGCATCCTACCTGTCACAGGGGGTTCCTGGCCATTCCCCCCTCTCTGAAGAGAAGCCTTGTGCAAGCTCTATGTGCAACTGGACCAAGGATCTGAGAACTGGTCCAAGAGCCCAGCCCTATATCTCACCCCCTGAAGAAAAGCAGGGGACTTTATAACGAGTGTCGGTAACACTGGTGCTGACGTCAGACTTGAGTTTCCCCTTTGCTTGTCCTTTCTTGCTGCTCGGTGTTTCAAGGCTGTGCGAACTCAGCTGCTCATCTCTTCCGTTTCTTCAAAGGCCTGCTCCTGTGGCTGCTCAGTTCTGTGCGCGGAAGCAAAGCTTTGAAATCGATGCTGTGTGACCACAGCATCCAAGTAATGAGTATTTAAAAAGAAGATTTGTGAGCACTAGGGAAAAGGAGGAGAGGGTGGGATGAGGGAAATGCTCATCTGTTTAAAATGTCAAGGCTTAAAATACTGCTCCCCAGGAATTTCAGGGAGCTTTGAGCCCAGCCAGGAGCTGCCTGCTTGTCCCACTTCAGGCATTTTGTCTTCAGAGAGCTATGGCCTGTTTAGAATACGGACATTTTTTTCCTCTTGCTCTTGATTTACATGCTCCTTAATACTGCTTTTTTGGAAATTGTGATTTATTTCTTTTAAATCATGAAAATATTAATACAATAGTATACGCTCCTGAGCATATATTTGTCAAGTTGAACCCAAACTTACATGGTCTGCTGAAGGCATGAGGTGCTTACGTGTCTGACGGGAACATATAGACCTTAACCCATTGAATAACCGTCTTCCCACTGGCTATAGCATAGTCTTGATGCCCTCTCCACCCCCGCTCCCAGTTTGCTGGTGAATGCATTGTGTATTATTCCTTATGGTTCCTAACATTTGTATTACTGCAATTTAATTAAAACAATTAATATTCATGTAGTAATAAATGGTAGCAGCAATTTTGTGAGCAAAATGGTTTTGAAAGTACCCTATGTGCATACAAATGGTTTAATTTAAATAAATATTATAATTAACATCTTATTTATAACAGAAATCAGGAAATGCTTACAGAGCTCGGTGTTGTGTAGCGCTTTTGAAAGACAAAGCTCCAGGCATCTGCAAACATGCAAGGAAACGGGAGCAAGGGGAAGAACAATCGAGCCACTGTACTGTTTTCTACCATTTAATCTTCCAAGGTACATATAATCATATACTAAAAGCAAGATACAGGATCAAATGAAAGGAAGATAAAGATGGGAAACTGAAAGACAGATATCACACTGCTGTGACAAAAAAAGATTAAGCTGAAATTACCGTGATGAGGTGCTGAGTTGGAATCCTCCCACTTGTCACCATTTCATTACGTTATTTTTAGTGGGAAGCTCAATATGAAGCCTTTGCTGGATGACAAAAGTCACTGTCTTCCTGCAGATCTATAATTCTAAGCTATCAGGTGTGGAAAAACAACCCACATGCACAAGGACATCCTGTCACTGCATCAAGGTGGGAGAGCACTTCAAATATTAGTGCTGTGTCCTGGCTTCCCCATAAAGATCTTGTTGGCAACATCAAAATTATTCTCAGCTAGCTAAAGTTCTGCTTTTATTAACAGGGTTTTCTGCTGATCTGATTTCTCATCTGGGCAGAGATGGTCTGCCGAGATTTTCAGAGAGAACTGGATGGGACACCCTCCACGTCCCTCCCCTCCGCCCTTCCCCCAGTATGTCCAAACCATTTCCCCAGGAACACTTAGGCACCATACCAAATAAAGAAGGAATAACTGCTTTCATTTTCTAAGCAGATATTTCAGTTACATCAGAATAATTCCTGAAATGTCACAGCTGAATGTACACAGATACACACTTAGTAAATACTGTTATACTGCACGGATCGAGAAAGGATCTCTTTTCCTAGGAATCTGAAACAACTAAACCTTGCCAAAATCCTGATCATCCCCAAAGTAGCAAGTAGCACAGATGTAGGGAATTTGCTCTTACTCCTGTGTATATTCTTCTATGGACAGATGCTGCAGGGCACTGAGGTAGTGTAATTCTCTTCCTGCCATGTTGAAACCCATATTGGGATTGTGTTAATTTTCGACCAAGCTTGAAAATTTTAGGGATCGAGATAGAGGCAATTAAAAGCCAGTCTAATTTGCAGCCTAACAATTAGGAAATTCATATTGGGAACAGACTGGGATTCTGCTTCTTCCTCTCTGGCCTTCATGTAATACTAAATGGATATGTTCGTTAGAAGACATCAGTCCTGACTACCTCATGGTCTCTGCACCATTTGGGAAGAGCAATTATGTCTTGAGTTTTCTGTAGCTGAGCAAACCAAGGTAGACTGATAGTGATATGCCCAGAATTTTACATAAAGTTAGCTACTCATCAGTCTGAGAGATGGAATTTCAAGAAGCTGATATTTTGCTGAAAGGGTCATTGCGTTGAATGTGGCTGTATCCATATTCTGGTTTATTATTATTATTTAGATTGAGAATCTGTTTTCCTGTGTGGAAAGTGGATACTTTCTAAATATGCAACAAGAAAACTGTCTGTGTTCCTTGCAGATGGGAAGGGATTGTAGATGATCCCTTCATGCAGATGTAGAAAGAATTGTAGAAGGGATACCCCCCATAACAGTGAATAGATTAAACAAAAAGACATCTAAATAAATATTGTCTTATTAGAAAATATATTTGATACACTATTTATTCATCTTTGAGGGAGGTTTATTTACTTTGGGTCTGGTTTGGGGTTATTAGAGTTATTTTTTGTTTAATTTGTTGTCTACAATTTCTACGCTTTGTTAAGAAACAATTCTTGCCTTGTAAAACACTTTCTGTTTTTCAAGCTAGTGCTCTTGCACAATGATAAATGTATTGTCAGGCCTGGGGACTTCGAGGGCAATACTTTAGAGAATTGGAGAACAGGCGTAGAAGCAGAGAGAGTATAGAAGAATGCTGTGGTAGACAGAAGAAACCTTTGGAATTAGCACAGAAAGGATGGTGGATGGGATTCATTTCCCAAGAAGCCTCTCATCAGGAAGCCTGTGTGTTTTTAACGCTTGAACTGTTGTGAAGCAATTTGTAGGTTGTAGTTCTTCGCTTAAGGCAAGGCTTATGTTTAAAGCATCAGTGTAATATTATGAATAGATTTCATTTAGAAGGAAGGCCAAATGAAAACATCATGTCGATTTCTTTCAGGAAATTCTGATGCATCTCTTCATTTATATCTTGTCTCATCAGGAAATTTATTGGCCCAAGCAGAACTGCCAAGGTTTAATTTGGGTGAATTCTTCATTTTTTTCTGCAGTAAAATAGCTTAGCAAGAAGCAATAAATTGCTATCTAATTTTGTTTCTTTATCCCTTTGCAGTATGCAGTTTTCAGTTATACTTCTGGAAAGTGTTACTTCAGGATAGCAGCAGATTTCTGTTGTGGTTGTGGTTCAGGTTTAACTTGAATCACATTGCCTCTTCAGTACCAAAGGGACTTCTAGTAATGATCTTCTAACAGTATAAAAGGAGATTGGCAAGAGAAAGAAAGCAATTTCTACGATCATCACACAAAAGTGCTGATGTGGATATCCTGGAAAGCTGTATACCAAATCCTTAGTCATCTGAGTGACTGTTCTGTCTTCTGTACTCCAGTAAACTGTACCACTCACGGTAGCATCTACTTCAAAGCAGTTGCTTGATTTTTGTCCGCTCTAGCAGAGAAATACATCACTATATCTGCAAATCTGTTGTAAAGAAATCAAAGAAGTGGAGGAGCACGTGGCCCTATGATAAGGGAATCAGACAGCTAACAGGCAGCTTATTCAAAACATTTCTCTTGCAAAGTGGGTGCAAGAGACAAATTAAAAATTAAGCCAAACACATTGGCTTAATTTTTAAAAATTTAGAGCAGCGCGGGAAGGTAAAACCCAAACAAAAGTGTGTGAGTGAAGTGGGATGAGCACTTCAGGCAGTGAGAGGACAGTCAATGGTACAATTTGAGAAGACATTAACCAAAGAGCAGGAAACAGGCTGCAAAGCTATAATACATACAGACAAAATTAATTAGGTTCTCCCCACAGATCAGATAAGCCAGGTTTATCTCTTTAGTCCCCTTTTAAGTGGTAGTAGTGATGAAGGCCCTGGCAATGAGAATAAAGGCTAACATTTCCGTAAAGGTACAGCACTGAACTTCCTCCTTCCCAGAAGAGGGGGCTTAATGTGGCCTTAATGAACTCGTGTTAACCTCTGAGTCCCAGTATAACTTTTTCTAGGTCCTTATTACAGCTACAGCAACCATCTTCATAGTACCTACAGCCCAAATCACTGCTCAGGATGGCAGTGCCCACCCTTTGTTCTAGCCATTCCCCTGAAGTGGTCCCCTCACTTCCCTCCCCACCACTATCCTCAAGGGCAAATTTACCAGTGTCTTGGAGGCTGAGGGACAACTCCAGCTCCCACTGGGGTCAACAGTTTCTTAAAACCCTTCTTCATTCATCAACTATGTAATTACATTGTAGACTGCACTAGGTCCACTGACATTTTTCTCTACAGTCCTCTTGCAGATCTTTCAAGAATTCTTTCCAGGCTTTCACCAGGCTTTCAGGCTTTCTTCTGGCCTTTCAGGCTTTCTGCTGCATGAGGGAAGGGTTGAAAATGGGAAAGCTAGCCGGTGTTTTTTTTAAAACCTAGCCATCTCATCTGCCATTCTGCTCTGGATCTTGCAATGCTTCTGCTTTAAAGTCTCACTTTTCTGTGTACCTTTCACACTTGGTACATAGCAGCAGGTTCTGAATTTGCCTGTTCTTAAATACTGCTTTGTGTAGGAGTCCTTTAGTTCCCTGAAGATCATGATCAGTATGTTGTGCTTCTTTCAAGGGAGGGTGGAAGGCTCCATTAATACTTCCTGACTTTCTTAATTCCAGGATTTTCCATTTGCTATAGACTCATAGTTTTATTTATTAATGATAGATACAACCGTTGCATTAATGGTTCCACTGATATGTTGGCAAAAATGGTCTAGTGAACATTGAGATTATAATACATTGAGAAGGTAATAACAAAAGTTGTTGAAGCACTTAAACTAAGCACTGTGAAAGCAATATAGACATTATGGATAAAGTGATTGTTTTTCTTGTTATGATATTTTGTTAGGCTCTACTCTTAACTCTCTAATATGCCTCCTAGGATTTGATGGAGCTTGTTCAAGACCTCATCTTACATAGTTACCAGCTTTTTGCATCAAGCAGCATAAACAGATTCTCAATAGAGTTTAAAATAGTTTGAGAGTATTACAGTTATACCGATATAATTGTGCAATGTGCTATATAATGCAAACAATTACTTGAATGTGCAGAACAAGATAAGACAATTGGCTTTTTAAAGACAATTAGAGACATTGACTGGATTTCAGTGGTACTTAAGCATATATTTTTTGTTTGAAATCAACGATGCTCCATTAGTCCTTGGTGGACTCTACACTTACAGAAGAGTTAAAAAAACATTTACTTTAGAGGGTAGAGGATATATCAATTTGAAGCGGCTCTCTGAGGTTTGCGTGATATGCCCAGGTGTCTATGCTGCCTCTCTAAGGAAAGCCTCCGTATTGCCCTAGGACCTCTGTTATATGAAGGGAAGGTTGAATGAAACAGACTGGGCATATCAAGAAGAAATTCCTCCTATAAGTGCTTTTCTGCAACAGGTGTTTCATGCTTGAAATCTAGTGATAAGGCAAGGGCTAAGGAATGGCATCCAGAAATGGGTTAATGTCTTTTTTGTATGTGTGTGCATGCATAAGCTAATAGATAGCTGTGTCAGTAGCGTTAAGTATAAAGTACTTAAGGCAAACCTCTGCCTGGTTTTATCCTAGTAACGTGGGACATCAGTCCATCAGAGCAGTAAGAGCAAGTAAGATTTTTTTTTATTACCACAAGGTTCCCTGTGGTATCCCATGCTGTGATTCATAAAGGGAAATGGGGCGGGGGGAGGGAGAAGAAAGGAGCACCTTGATTCCTGTTTATCACTTATGCAGAGACAATAATCCCTACAACAAGTCAATGATCCCACACGCCTTGAAAGTAAGTTCCTCCCCTTCTTCATCAAACAGTGTAATTTATCTCCACTTGAAACACTGTGTTACTATCCAGCAAACACTGAGCAAATAAAACCGTTGGATCTTTCATAGATTCTCATTAGATCTCTGTCTTTGGCGTCACATATACTAATTTTGAGCTATGCCAAATGAAAAGATAAGAGAGAAAGGTGACTATTAACATGACATTTGCATTTTAACTAGTGTCCTTTAGTGTTCCTATTATTGTAATTTAGAAAATAACTTACAGGTGATAATTAAAGAAAATGTGTTTATTCAATCGTTATCTAGGACTCCAGAAAAAAAATCAAAGAGTTTTTTATAGCAAAAAGTGAACTAGAAGGAATCTTTCATATTGAGTTTATTCTCCTTTCATCACTGCCATGTTCAATTCCATTCATTAAACAATGAGTCTTAAGCTCTTTCTTAAACACTAGTTAAATTTCTGACCTCTTTTTTTCCTATTATAAAACTGCTTCACTCCGATGATGGTTAGAAACCTTTTCTCATTTCCAGTCTAAATGTATGCGTGACTGCTTTATACTCATTTATTCTTGTGCCAGTACTGCCTTTGAGTTTAAAAAGTTCCTGTGTCTCTGCATTTATTCTTTCTTCCCCCACCCTGTGTATTAATAGATGGGAGTCTTATCCACCCTCGTCCTTCTTATAGTTTAGCTTAACAAGCCAAGTTCTGCTAGTATCTTCCAATAGCTCAAGTTTTCGATGTCTCTGCCAGTCTAGGAAAAATATGCTGCATCTGCTCGATCTATAGCATTTCCATTGTGAGTCAGGTATCTTGAGCATATGGAAACAAAAATGTCTGTCTTGCAGATGAGGTCCTGGTAGAAAAATGTATGTGAAGCATACATAAAAATTAAAATGTATAACATATCTCTATCCTGCTGGTTTTTACCAGGATATCTTCTTGGGTTTCTGTGTCTGTGTAAATTATAGGTTATAAATTTCTTGCATCATCTTTCTTACATCTTTTTAGTTCTAGAGGTACTGGAGTGCTCCCTGAGGACCAGCACACCATCTTGTTGATGTGAGACCTTGGGTCATGTTTGTCTTGTTTTGCCTTGTTTGCAACTCATCATCGCGGATTGATTAATTCAGGTACCTTGCTTCTACCTCAGATCTGATGCTTTCACTTCCATGCCCTCCAGACCTCCCTTCCTGCTCCCTGCTAGGAAAAAACCTGCCTCAGTAGGGGCTTCTTACTATCCTTCCCTGAAGTGGTTGTGACTCAAACAGAAATCTGCTTTGTCTGTGTTATTCTTTCTTTTACCTCACGTGTCATTACATCATTGATGCAGGTTACATGAGCACCTTCAGCTCAATTTCTTCATTTCCTAAAGAATGTGTATCATTTGGCACACGTCCTTCTCTTCCACCAGGTTTTATTTACCTCTGCAACATCAATTTTTATATTCTAAATGAGTGGCTAGAGTTGCTCCTTGCAATAGTATCCTAGAAGCCCTCTCAGACCCAGTTTCCTTGAGGGATTAGATGTAGCAGTTTAATTTACACCACTGTCTATCTGGCTACTGCTCTCACCCATATGGGTACCTTCTGCTCTTTTCAGCAGGTTTCTGTTCTTCTCTCATTAGAAGCCTGAACCAAAACCCAGGGCTCCTCCTTTCCTAGCTGAAGGGAGTGATAACAACAGCGACATAAAATGAGAACTAAGGTACAAGCACAGATGGAAATTTTCTGTTAGAATAACAATTGTGATTAATCTGTATTTCAAAATTTGTGTCCCCCATCCCCTGTCGTTTCCTTCCCCCTCTCCCCGGGACAAAGAGGCACCGGGAGGTTGCTACAGCTCCACACCACTCTTTTACTGTTCTACACCTTTAAACTATTGTAATAAAAAGGGTGATCAATAGCTCAGTTACAAAAGAGTTTGGAGGGGAGGAGAGGGTTTGCCTGCTTGTGAGCCAGACAGCTCATCTCATGCAATGAGGCTGAACAACTTCTGTTTGATGATCGTCACGGTTGGGTGAAGTGGAGCAGGGAGGGAATAAATGTCTTTCAAATTAGATTGCAAAACTACAGGGGGAAAATGCCTGCCTTGAATTTTTAACCAACCACAAATCTGGTTAGCTAGAATCACGTCTTTATTTAATTTGATAGCTACTTTCCTAATTTAGGCTTAAATTATTAGAAAGGGGTCTGTTCTTAGGCTGGTTTTGCCTGCACAGCCCTCAACAGGTGCCGCTGAGGACAGCTTTGCCTTCCCTCCCTGCCTCCCCCAGCTCCCCGTGTGTGCCGTTATCCCTGCGCAGACTCTGTGGGAGTCTCTGGCAACATCAGAAGTCAGCTCATGGCATCCTCCTAAGCCACCTAAGCCCGAGACGCTCTCAGGCACCTGGAGTGTCAGATGCTTCAAAGGGGGAAAATTCAGAGTCAGGAGAGACCGAGACTCATCTTGAGAGTCAAGTGGAGGGGGCCCTCAAAGGCCAGGGTAGACGTAACCACTGAATTTTAATGGAAAGGCTGCTTTACTGGGTTGCAGATTGGCAGCCCAAAGGCTTTACAAGGGTTCTGTTTGCTTTAGCAAAGTCTAAAAATGCACTTGAATTCACTGTTGAATGAGGACCTCTCAGATTCAGACAATAAAACCGAATAAGCAGGATACGAGGTAAATCTCATATGAACTTTGCTTCCAACTAAAATGCTTCTACCCTATTTCTCAGATGGTAGCAGTCAGTTAATTTGCTTCTGTTGCCGTTCTAACAGATGAATTACAAATGTGTTTGCTTTTCACAGTAACTTTGGCTTATGCTGGATACATCACGTTCGCTTTTGATAGAGCAGAGCGGATGCCATGTTGCCAGTCATTCTGTTTACACAAAGCTTTTCATCATCAAAATTTATACTGTGCTCTCGATTGGCAGTGGTTTAGAATAGCTATCTGTGGAAATACTCACATGATAGAGGTCAGGCATCTCTTCAGAGTGGCAGCGAAACCCTTTCTTTAGAAGCTTAGGTGAAATTGTGACTGTGCTGATTTACACCATTTAACAAGCTGGGCCTCCAGTATTATCCCGGGGGACAATACATTTCTTTAGAATAGCTGTTATTCAGCAGCAATGTTCCTATCTTCCTGCTGCTACCCTCCAAAGGAGAATGATTGACTTATATTTGTTGAGGTTTCTCTGTCGGGGAAAAAAAAAAGACAGGTAAATAGGGCTGCCTCTGCCATCAGCAAGAGGTGTCGAGAGCAGCCTAATGGAACGATGGACAACCTGTTATGACACTCCCGGGCACCTGGAGGAAATCAGTTCAGGTCCTACCACAGGAGAAAGATTTAGGGTAAAAGAATCAATTTACCCCACACGACTTAGGCTTCAAAAGAATAAAGCTGTCCTTAGCTGATAGTAGCGGACAGGAGAAATGAGGTGTCACTAATCCTCCTGCTGCTTTCGCTGGCCATTTGAGGAGCACAGATCTCTTTTTAAAGGCCTCCTGCAGTCAGGTCTGTCACAGGTGAGTCTGTCTGCAGTGACAGTGGGGCTCTGCAGTGGCACCCACACAACAAGAAGGAGTCGACCACGGCAGGGTCTGGAAAAGGTTACGTTTTGGAAAGAAAGCATCCTTTCAGTTTCAGGATAAAAGTCTCTAAATGCCATGTTTAGTTGGGTCAGGGCTTAAATTATTTTAAATGGGACAGGTCAGTTTATTAACAAAATGGAGGAGGCCAATCCAGTGGAAGACTAAATGCTTTTTCTGAGACTACATTTGCTTCAAGTTTCAGCTTTGCTCTAGCCAGTACAATTAGCACTAGGACTGATAATGGCACCATGAATTTTTTTCCTCTTTTCTTCTGCTGCTTTTGTAAACTTCACAGTCCAAGGAAGCCTTAATCCTTAGTTTATGATTTGCAGCCTTGTGTGTTGGATTATTTGTTGCTGCTGTTGTTGTTGTTTGGGCAAAATGCCACAATGTGTTTGCAAATTACTAGGGCAGCATAAGCTAGGACAGGTTTACAAATCGTAATTGTAGCACGGGCATCTGCAAGATGCCTCGCTATTCAGCGGCTGGGATGAACTGACTTGTTGTGGTGTACACCGAGGATGGCGGGCATCCCTGAGGGCAGGGTCTGTGCCCTGCCTCATGCCTTGTCTCACCTTCATCGGAAAGCTGTCTTTAAGAAGTACCTTGTTTGGAGTTATTTCTGCTGGACCAGCCACAAAACAATTGAGCCTCTGGGAGCAGGAGGTGTAGGGGTGGTGTGCGTACAAGCAGGATTGAGCTCTGCAGAGGTAGCAGCTGGCTCGCAGAGAAAGGCATTTTAACAAAGCTTGGCCAGCTCTTTCCTGCAGGCTCCCACCGTGGAGCAAGTTCATGACCCTTGTTCTTTCTCAAGCAGACATATTTTCAATTAAAGCTGCCTCCTTAACAAAAAAGGATACATATTAGAAAGGGCAGACTGAGACATGTGATGGCTCCTCCAGGCTCTTCCCCTGCAGTGTGACTAGAAGAATGGCCTCAGGCGAGGCTGCTTAAGAGAAGGGGCAAAAAAGTTTCTCTTGCTGCCTTTCAAGATAAGGCAAAGGTGAAGGACTTTTTTTGTCCCTTTGTGAGTTGGGTTTTTTCCTGTATATAGCTATCCCCTGTTACAGTTCAGGCAGCATTAGTGTGTCCTTTATAAACCTGTTTGTGTGAAACATCCCATCTATTTTATACAGCATCTTAAGAGAAAATAACATGTAATTTATAAATGTGGGGATGAGAAAACTTTCGGTTTGGGAAAAAAAACCCATGCACACAAAAAAACAGACAGAGAAGCTGTAACATTTCCTTCCACATAGTGTCCTGCTGGTATCAGTTGATGTCCCCTACTGACCAGATTACTGGGTCACCACTGTTCTGGCCTCATCAGCTCTTGAGCCTTGCTTGGTCTGAATGGTTTGCAGGGCTGGCTCCTTTCATGGCCCCACTGTCATACTTCCTGGGACAGATCTGAGGGTAACCCTCAATAAATCTTTTCTAAGAAAACCCTTGCGCTTGAGCTTCCTTGTTTCTCAGGAACTGCCCCTGCATTTCATATTTTAATTAAGTCCCATATTAGTCAGAGCACTGACCTCTCCAAATTCTTTAAAGACCCACCAAGGTGGAAGTAAATAGATACATAGGTTCATCCTCTTTGCTCTCACCAGCTAGTACAAGTATGCAGCTCTTGGCACAACAGTAAATAACAAAAAAGCAGCTGTAGAGGGTCAGGCCAAAGGCCTGTCAAACCCCATATTCTCACCCTGACAGCTGTCAGATGCTGATACTTCTCTATAGACTCTGCTGCTCTCCACTCTTCATCCATTTCCTCACCACTCTTGGGACAGAGCCAAAATTCCCGCTTCCTTCCTCTCTCACTTCTCCCTCAGGTGGCTGCTTCTCTGGAGGCTCTTTTGCTGCTCCATGATACTTTCTGTTTTCTAAAGTCCTTTAACAGCTCCTTTACTGCAGTTGTGTAAATTTGGCAGTGCTTCAAACCGAGCTCCTGTGAGAGTTCTTTATAGGTGCAGCTGTTTATAGCTGTGACTTGGTTTCACTACTTCCACTGAGAGTTTTGAGCCTATTCCACAACCATTCAGCTTCCTCAGGAAGGATACACCATGAGCTGGTCACTCCATTTGACTCCGCAGGATCACCCTGCACATACCCCTTTTATGTTTTCCCAATAAAGGGTTCAACGTTGCATGTAACGCAGGTGAAACACTGCACCTCACCTGTGAATTCACACCTTTGCCAGTCCCTCATTTTCAAAACAAATGCAACACCCAGCAAGAAGATGTCACTTCAAAGACCCTGGAAGCCACTGTGTCCTACAAGGTGCTGCCTGCCAAGGCTGGGACTCAGATGCAAAGGCAAAGGACCAGAGTGTGCAGAGGATGATCAGAACTAGTAGATTATGTATGCTTTGACCTGAAGCCAAAACAGAAGTTTTCTGAAATGTAATGCCTAAAGTTCTTCCTCTGGCTGTGATTTTTGAGGGTCCAGCAATAACCTGTAATATGGAACAAAGGAGAAAACAGAGCAGGTTCTCTGCTATAAAACTGTAAGGAAGTAGAGATCTAACAAATCCTCGAGTTACAATCCTTGAGACATAACTTGAGTTAGTCTTTTATAGTGGTTATAGGGGAGGAACAGTTGTATGGACTATGAATAACACAGCCCCTGATGTTCCTAGAGTTTGCTCTTGGTCTCCAGGGTCTTTGCCCCTTCCACTCTGTAAAACTGCAGCGGCTCAAGAGCTGTTCTATCACTGACCGTCTGCAAGCTTTTATTCTGGTTAAAGGGCCAGAATGTTGTCAAACGAAAACTAATGCTGTCACAAGCAAATTTAATGTCTGTTTACAGCAAGCAGTTCTTCCAGCACTGATTAGGACAGGTCTCCATCTGTCTCTGGCTGGTCACTCCACCATATTTTGTGGAAGGCCTGTGTAATTTAAAGGAAAACCTAGATTTGAAAGCCAACTACAAGTTCTTCCCACTTTGTCTATATGCAGTATTTCTATTTCTTTTGATTCCCTGATTCCCACAAAGCAGAGAACATGAGGCTGTTTTATTTTCTGAATAGGCAGTTGATGCACCCACTTTAAAATTATCTAAGGGTTTGTGGGGGGGGGAGTGGGTGGTATTTTTGGTTCTTTTTATTTCTTCTCCTCAGCTGGTAAAAGCCTTCATACACATAGGCTTGTAGTCCATGTAGTCCATGTAGCCCATTCATACACATTGGCTTGCAGAGAAGCCAGCGTGGAGTTTTCATAATAAGTTGCACTCACTGGGTTGCAACATAACTTAAAAGTACCACTGGGGAAAAAAATATATAATCTCTTTCTATTTGGATTCACCTCAGTAGATAATGACGGTTAGACTTGTTTTGAAGTATGACTATAAAACCCAGACATATATCAGCAACTTCCATATGTGCCACTGCACTAGCAAAATACCTTCAGCAGACAGGAAGGAATTGGCTTAGAGGAATGTAACAAGACACAAGAAAACTAAAAATGATAAGGATTTGTATGCCCATGCTCTTAGGTGTTTGCTAAATGTAGAACAGTTGATAATGAATTATGTAGCCATGAACCTGTATTGTTTTTTTGTAAATCCAGTAATGCTTATTGTTGTTGTGCACAGTGCTGTTTTCTTTATGAAGCTACTCACAGCAGCTCTTAACTCCTAGTTCTGTGCTTTAATAACAATACCATCTGGCTGAGGTTTTCAGACTTGCCTCTGGGGGTTGAAAGCCCGTTTTTCCATTATAATTAATGAGATTTGGGTGTCCAAAACCCCTGGGTAGCTTTGAATACATCACCTGCATCTTCTTGGGTTCATAAGTGCTTTGAGACTTTCAGAAGAAAAAGCCATTTAGCCGACCTGAGACGATAGGATGCTATGCAGTCCTTAACGCTTGACACACTGGTTTCTATGTAATGTGGCCAAAGCTTGCTTTATTTTACCTGAAAGGGAATGTTGCTGGCCTGGTTACGAATGAACAAACTTCTTGAGGACCTTATCGAGTGCATTTAATTTTTATTCCTAAAATAGTTGACTAGAAGGCCAGAATGGTATTTTTTGTTGTTCAGTATAAACGTAACATTTTTAATGTCTTACATTAGAGCAAAATTTGGTACTCATAAAAGTACATCAAATTCTGGCAGCCATTAATAGCAGCAGATATCTGTGGTATGAAAAATATGCAATAATTTCCTTCATGATGCTCTGGACCAAGGGTGGCCAGCCTTAATGTCAGGTTCCAAAATCTTCACATGATCACAATCAACAAAACCCCTTCCATATTTAGAGAAGAGATTAGAACAGAGGGCAGGCAGTTTCTCCTAGTCATCTTGCAGGCTGGATTTCAACTGCAAGGGCAGACCTTAGCTGTCCCTCCTGAGTCACTTCTCCTGGCAGCTGAAGGCTTGGAGGATCCTGCAGCTGGAACATCTGGACCCAGTTGCGCCTGGGAGTCACACTTGAATTGCACATGGCTCAAGAGCCACCCTCTGGTCACTTTGTTCTTTAGCAAACTGCCAAATAGCTCGAGACCAGAAATGCTGCACCAAAGCATTTCTATCCTGTGGGTACGTAACACCTGCCTGATGGCAGATGTATTTCATGAACACCTGCGTAAGAGGATCTTTGGCACTTATTATGAAGCATTGCTCCCTGAAAATTGTGTAAAAATGGAGGTTTGTAAGACAGAATTAAAAATGTTCTCTATCTACTGCAGGAGAATCCTTTCAGCAGAGGTAGAATAGATGGGCTTACTAAAATAGTAAATGATATAAAAAGAAAGTGGCTTCACGCAGAAGACAGTCATTTGCCGTTAAATGGCAAATAAAAAATAAGTAGTGAGTCAGTTCAAATAATATTGTTTGGGGCAATCCATTTGGGTGTGCTTATATAATCTATTTATATAAGAATCTACATGAAAATGTCTACACTCAGTCTTAAGAGTCTTGTTCGGTTTTATGTTGTTTAGGAAATATAACAAAGATTCCTTCTGTATGCCTTACAGACAAAAAAATGGGTTTGTTCTTTTAGAAAACTCACGGACTATCAGGATTTTCATGCAGTAATCTTCTGGATTTAAATATGCTATCTCAAATATGACTCGGTTATTAGATTTGTAAACTGCATATGGGAGGATGTGGTTTCATGCTCAGTGTAAGCAGATATATATCTTGTACCACCTCTCAAAATAGCAATTTTAACTGCAGGATCTCAGCTTTCCCTTGTGCCAGTGTTAGCAGGGAGCAGGATCTGGCTGAAGGCTAATCTTCATTTGGGAAAATTAAAAAAAAAACGACCAACAAAGCAAACAAACAAAAAACCACAAAGTTTTCAGCAAGGTCAATTTGCTTGGCTGAGCCAACACACTGAAAGGATGGAAGCACAAGGCGAAGGGCAGAGTGGGAGCGGGAATCACACTTCTGGCCTCCGTGTGGTCTCAGTTCGGTCTATGCTCCTTGTGTCATCCCAATCGATATGAACACATCTATGCAGGAAACATACAGGCAAGTCAGGACGTCAGAAGCAACTGGCCACATGCCAACATATCATAATTGTTGAGAAATCACGTTGCTGCCTTCTGGGGTTTTTTGTGTGTTTTTGAGGGGTTTGGTTTTTTTGGTTTTTTTTAAGACTGTTAGCTCTATATTCTACAAGGACTTTAGGCTAAATCAGAGAAATAATTAGCTATGTAAGTATGCGCAGCAATTTCTCTATTAGTGAAACAGAAGGGAATCCTGACAGACCTAGATGAGAGGGAAGAAAGGACAGCAGTTTTCCCAGGAAGAAGACACGTTTCAGAATAAATGTTGTGTGTAAAGAATATGACAGTAGGCTCAGGAGGATGTCAAAAGATATGGGTATGGTAATGTCTGCATTATTATTTGTTACGAATTTCAAAGACTGTGGACTGGCCGCTGAAACAGTTTATTAGCTGGGCTTAGCAAATCACCTCTGCCCTTGTTTACTGGTATAAGTGAGCAAAAAGGGAATAATGCTGTAATTCAAGGAATTACAAGGAATTCATTACAGAGTGTTTGCACCATGTAGCCTGTTGTTAAATGATATAAACATTAAAAAGGCAAGACCCCACTTATGCTTCTGGAAGGGTAGAACCTTTGTATTAAAGTGAAAAATAATGTTACCCAATTTGAGAGCAATAATCCAAGAGGGGATAGTTGATTCATGTATACCGTAAGAAAAACATTGTGAGCTACTGCGGGCTTCTATTTATTTTTCCCTGTTTGCACCACCCCTTCCAACACGGTAGCTGAACTGTGACTGAAATATTGTTTTTCCATCCCCAGATGGCAGTGCAGCCTTCCAAGATAATAACACTCAGGAGCTCTGAGAGAGAAACGTGTGCCGGTCTCTGGCTGGCTTACGTGCCATGTTTCTTTGTTTCAGGGGAAATATACTACAAATTCTCACGTAACAAGACTAGGGTAATCAGGACGGGCTTGCTCGTCCAAGTCTGACACAGCAGCCATCTTCGGTGAGAGGCACCCACCAGATCACAGCCCGTTCATAAGAAGTGACGTCTGGGAACACGAGTTGGAATTGCTGCTGAACTTTATTTTAAACATGCAGTTTCTAATATCTTCTAGGTGGACGAGAGAAGAAATAAGTGAGACGGCCAATTTAGCTCCTAAAGGAGCTGCAAAAGGAGACCACGTGTGTGCTAATCTTGGTCCACAAGGCTTTGGCCTCCGGCCTAATCCTGCTTCCATTTGCTTTACCAGCACAACCTTTGCAGTCCTCGGCAGGGTAGGTGCCGAGCGGCATTGTAGATACTTCATTAGGCTGTTAAATCTCGCAGTGGCTTGCAGGGCAAGATACTCGCTTGATCCCCCTGTGCCTTAGTCTGCACCTTTGCATGGTCCCTTCAGATGCCTGAGTAAGAACCAGTTGCAGTTATCCCACCCTGGACTGCCCCCACTGAGGCTGATAATGCACTTTTAGTGGGCAATATTTAGTGTTAATTGGTTAATCCAAGTCATAAAGTAAAGGGAACAACACAATAAAAGAAACCTGGTGCGTGAGGATGCTGCCAGGTCCAGTGGCACACTGGGGAGAAAACATGGAGAGGACCTGGGAGAGTCAGCCCAGTTCTCATGGAAAGTGAAGCTTTTTAGCAATTGAAAATCCAACTGAAGGGTCTAGCATGTTCTCTTGTATTTTGGAAATTATGAGAAAGGTCCTTCCATGTTGGGAGGGTATGATCTTTTTCAAGGATCTCCACTTTCATTACAGCTTTTTTTTTTAAGGCTGGCAGGCAAGAGGAAGAAAAGGGACTTTGTGTCAGTGTTTGCATCTTGTTTCTTTCCTTGACTGGAGATATTTGTGTTTGCTGAGCCCTTTCTGGAAATGTCTGCTACTTCTTGAAGATCCTAAATCATGGGTGGCAAAAGGATACTCTTAAAGATAATCCTCTGACCCTCTCCCCTGGCCACCCATTCTGTGGTTTACATCTCAGTGAGGAGAGGCTTTTTTCCACCTTTTCTGTCCACATGGTCACAGAGACAGTGGGGAAAGGTTAAAAGCAAGCAGATCTGGGATGTGCATTGACCTTCCCCTGCCAAGCCCAGGGGATGGGGGGGCCGATGGCGGAGGATGACAAGGGGGCTCCCCGTGCAGTAACCGCATGGCGAGTCTGCGACAAAGGCTTCACCCCCAGTCTCTTCTGGAGGTGGTGCTGCTCTGTGCTGCTCTTTAATCGAGCAAGCAGTAAATATAACCTGGCCTTCCCAGTTAATAGGATAAGGGAAATGCAGATTTAGTTGCAGAGCAGCTACTGTGTTGCTAGTGGTGCCTGGGTCACAGCTTCCATCCCCAAGCCCTCTTTTATCCTTTCTTACTCCCTTTGCTTTTCTACCTGAAAAGAAAAATAAAATCCCTCTTTCAGGAGGGAAATATTTATTCTCCCTTTTCAGGTGCCTCTAATTCCCTGCTTCCTCACCCCAAATGCCTTTTATGTCCAGAGTCATGATTTCCAACCCCTCACCTTCACGGCCATCTCTTCTGCTGACCTCAGAAATTACTAACCCACCCTACCTAGAATGAAGAGTTATCAAACATAAATTGTGCCTTCTCAGCTCTGCCACAGCTGAAATTTCTCATCTCTTCTCTGCTAGCTGTAGAGAAGCTTGGGGGAAAATCTGAAAAACTGAAAACTAAAAAAAAACTTATAATCAAACCCATAAGCAATAATTCTTTTTTTTTTTTTTCCTTGTGGGAGCACTCAGCCCTCTAGCCTACTGACAAGTCCAGGACATCCTTATCACTCCGACACACACACAGTCCAACAAATAAACATATTTGTAAATAAAAAGCAATAGAGATGGTATTTGAAACAGAGGGCAAGAAGCTGTCCTTCAAAATGGTGTCTGCATTTTACACTATTTTCTTAATCAAAAGCCCTCTCCTTCTGATACACATTAGCAAAGATGAAAAAGGCAGTTTGGTTTAAAAGCCGTATTATCAAATCCCTAAAATATCTCTTCTTTTTTCCTTAAATCTGCATACACACAGAAGAGGGAGGAGGAACTCAGCCATCTCAGCCATTTAAAGACACATCTGCTCAGCCCCAGAATTTGATTTCAGCTGTCACCAACTCACCTGAAATGATTATATGGGAAACCAGGCTTATCAACTCCAGTTTCCCATTTCCAGTGATTACAGCACTTTGAAATTCTGATATTTTTTGCCTGCAGAATATGGCAGGCTGAAATATAATCTTGGTTTATTTTTTAAATAACCAGATTGCTCAGTTCAAAAGAAAAGCAACACAAAATAAAAACAATATTTCTGCTGCTTCAGAATAAAGATTCTTCCATCTTTTAGAATAAGTTTGCTGCCAAACTGATGATTTTTCCATGGCTAGAACATATTTTTCATTTAAGAGTGAAATATGTAACGTTTACTGAAAACAGAGATATTTTATCTGAAATTAAAAAACCCAGAACAGCCTTTTTCCCTCTAAATAGAAGAGAAAGTTTGTAACTGCTTTTTATGATTTCCTTTATATGTGTACTGAAAAATTATGTTTGACACAGCTTGGAAATAGACTCTCCCTCTTATTTCCAATGTATTAAATCGGAAGACAGTAGCAAAACTTGTTGCTATGGCTGGATTAAATCACCCTGACATCAATATTACACATCCTTCATTATTAAGAGACAATGTAAAAAAAAAAATAACCTTTGGTATCTTCTACTCAAGACCAAGGTGGTGCAATACCTTCTGGGATACAGCCGTCCCTGGGATACTTGCAGGGAATATGTGGGTAATTAATATGTGGTTAAGGTTTTCTCCTCCTTTTGTGAGGAAATACATGCATTCTCTGCTTATTTGTGAAAAAAGGCAGGGGTAACATTACAGAGTCTAGGAAAAAGTAGTAGTTAGAAGAAAAATAAAGATTAAGTTTTTTAGGAGCAAGGACTAAATAAAAAGGGTCTGTGAACTTTCTTATGCCCAAGTTTTATTCTTGTTTTGGCCTGGGAAACTTAGTCGGAACTACACAGGTTGCATAGGAGAGATGTCTGTCTAATCTTGGATTTTCCTTTGAACCAAAATCCTCTGTCTGACTGCTTGGGTCAAAAAGGGCGGCGGTGTTTTACAGCTTAGCTGGCAGAACTTGGTTAAATGCCTGTCTCCTGACAAATCAGTATTTTTGAAAACAGAGGTGACTCAGAGACACGTGAGGCAGGAAGGCTGTGCACCTCAAGAACTGGCAGCCGCTTTATTCTCCAAGTCCTCCCAGGGAAGGTAGACTTATAAGGAACATTTTTTTTTGATTCAGTGGCATTTATCATGAATATGCATGCTTTAGGACAAAGGGCAATAGCAGATGCCCCTTACCCGATTTTCCTGGTTTGAATAAACGGGAGTTTGTTGCAGGCCCTCTTCCATAGCTGGGCATAAGTGGGAGCCCTCCCACTCCCGGTCTTCTCTTTCTGCCATTGACTACTGTACAGCTGGAGGGTAAGATTTCTTCCAGCCATTTTAATTGCAGTGTTCATCAAGACTACCAATAAACATGAACCACCACAGTGGCACTTTGTGTTTCAGAAAGATCTCTTTCTGTCTTGCACAGTGACAGATTTTGTTTTCTTTACCCATGTGAAAAATATCTAGTTCAGCCAGTGAGCAACTGCGCTGATTTTGCCGAGTGAGCTGGAGGGGGACATCCCTCAGCACTCCCAAGGACGAAACAGCCTGGTCCCCCATGATCCCTGCCAGGGAACATGATTGCACTGGGATCCAGATTGCATTTCAGCCAGATATTGTCAGTTCCCATTAACTTTAATTTTTTATTTATTTATTCACAATTACTATCCAGAATATTCAACCTGGACCAGATTCTGACATTTTGAAGGCCTAATTGCTAGTCTAACAGGGAAGCCTACATTAATTGTCAGTAAGATAGTGTGGCTATTATCAAAGTAACGGCTGGCAACATACCCAAATGCCTGTTATCAGCAAGGGAGAAAGTCTGCCAATTTTGTGCTAAGGAGAGTTTTTACTCATAGTGGGGGTTTTGATTCTGGAAGTTAAATCAAAATGCAGAGGGTATTTCCAAAAAGAATTATTATGAGGGGATACTGACAAGGAAGGTGAAGCAGCGAGAATGAGAAAGAAAAAGCTGCATTAGAAATTTTTCCCTGGACGCATAATTTGGTTGGAAAGAAACAGAGGATGGGGAACAGAGAAGAGGAGAAGTTGTCTTTTCTTTTGAAGCACTGGAGACAGGTTGTGGGGAGTGGTACAGGAGTACTCCTACTGCTTCTAAAATTTCTCAGGGGCTTGATTAGCGTAGCTTGCTCAGTTTTAAAGAGACTGACTCATTTGTGGGAAGCAAAGAATATTTCCACAGGGCAGATATTTGAGATCTGTTTTATTTCTATTTTTCTTGCCCTATTGCATGGGGCATTACCACAGATGGTCCACAAATTTGACTTCACAAATTTCTTCCTATTTCAGAGACCCTTGATCTCTTCTGCTCTGTTTTCATGTCATGTTGCAATAATGTGTTTTTACTGTTTAATAGTAAGCCTTTAAGCATGAGTGGTACACTGAGGGTACTCAGGGGTATTTGGTATAGATGTTTATGGAGTAAAGTCCCATAGACCATAGATGTATATTTTTATTGTGCTAGCCTATGTTGGTGAGGGAGATAAACAAACCTGTTGGAGGAAAGAACCACTTAATGGCACCTAATGCCATCACACATGGAAAAGTTTGCCATGGAATTGCATGCCAGCTTGTAGTCTCCTCCCTGTGGAGCGCTGGACACGCTCTCGAGCAGGACTCCTACCCCCAGGGCTTTGTACCATACAACCATGGCAAGCATTTATCTCTATTTTTTAAGCTCCCAGCCAGTGCATTTGCTTCCTTAAAAGTTAATGTTTGACCATCGTTTCTCAGAGTGGTCTAGTTCAAAGGGAAAGAAACCCAGGATAACTTGAAAGATGATCACATTTTGATACCGACTACCAAATTCTTTGTTGGGCTATGAGCTATATGATAGCTGTTCCTCAAAAATTATCTAATAAACCACTACTAAACAATATGGAAAAGTAAGATATGGAGATTGCTCTGGAAAGTAATCAGTCAGCTCATTTCTGTTTTCTTCGCAACACTTCTTTCTGGAGTAGGTGCTGGAGGGACCTCTCTATGACACTGAATATTTCCACTAACTGAGGCCAGCTCAGTTGTTTGAAGATGCTTACTCCACTGGGAAATTTCTTTTGGTGTGCACTCTGTGATGCTTTATCCCATTCTGGTAAGAAGATCTTAGAATAGACTTGATAGGAGATAATAAAAATGCTTCCCAGATAAACTTCTTTTTTAAGTCCATGCTTTTTGCCCATCTTGGGAAAGTTTTTAAAATATAGACAGTATTTAGTAAATCCAATCGAAAAAACAATTTGTAGTTCAGATTTGTTGGAGCAGCTGCAATGGGATGCGAGTGCTGAATTTGGCTTCCAGGTATTGGCCGTGCAAGATGACAGTATCGATGTTGGACCAAAGTGCTTTTTCTTGGGATTTTATATGTGGGAATCTATCTGACCCTAGCTTTGAAAATCTAATCATACCCCCAGGAACTCCTCAGCAACCTCTCTTTATTCTTGTAGAAACAAGATCATCTGATCCTCTTAGTATTTTGCCTGTAATGAAGGATCTAATTGTCTTTCCCCTCATTATTCAGGGTCTTGCCCATTAAAAACTCAAGAGCTAGTACAACTCCATTCTGTTTCCTTAAGTGTTACGGCTTGAGCTTCCCAAAGGTAGTTTTAACTTTCTTGATTGCCTTCCCTGCTGTACAATCTAACACTCAAGTATGATTGCAACTGTCAGTTGATCCACTTCTGTGTTCCTAATCTGAAAAATAATCCTAATTTAATTTATAAAAGAATGTTTGCTAATTTTTCTTGGCACAGAAGATTTGGATTGAGAATTAAGGTTTTTCTGGTGTTGGAATTCCCAGTATTTTTTCAGTCATGCTTTGTAATATGTTTCTTCCCTTTCCCATAGTGACGCAGTTAAATGCAAACTCAGTTTATTGTGACAAAGTGAAAGTGCAGTTTCTAGAACATTTTCTATTTCTGTGTCTGCTGGGGCATCTTTGTTAATGATCATTATGGGCCTGTACCAAACCCTAGCAAAGTGAAAGAAAATGTTCCCCTGACTTCGGATCAAGCCCCCAAACAACATCAAAATCCAGTTTGAGTTTAAATGGCTTCTCCTTCCCTCAGTCTTTCCATATCTTTGCAATGCATTGAGGAAAGGGAAAAAGCTAACACTGTTGTAATATCCTTTGCTCATTTAAAAGCAATGCTTTTAGAAGGAAACAAATATGATACTGTGTACCCATTTATAATAGCCATGGGTAAAATTATGCTGCATTGGTTATTGTTCTTTACATATATTACCAATTGAAAAGGAAATGAAATTTGAATTAATGGACCCATTTGTACAAACATGATTGTTAATATTAATATGCAGGGTAAGTCAGTTGGCAAGAGGAGAAATAAATTTGTGGGTCTCTCAAACACAGTATTTCACTGGAGTCTAGCTGCACAGATGCTGAAAATACAATCCTGTAGTTAAACCAGTGTGCGGGGACACTTCTCTTAGAGTTCAGGGGAAATATCAAAGTGCAGATTCCCCGCAGTACGTTCTTATTGTCCAAAAGTCCACATGCGCTGCCAGAAGATTATTAGTGTTTACTGAGGAAAAGCACTCTGCGAAGGAAGGAGCTGGTGGAAGTAACAACCTTCCCCATTTCCTTCCACGGCTGCTGGGCTCACGCTGCGGCTGCAGGATATTCTGGATGGATATTTCAGTTGAAAAAATAGCCACAGGGAGTTTGGTTTTTGTAGGCTGAGGTAGAATTGTTAAAACCCAGTTTTTGAACCCTGTCTGTCTGGGTAGCGCTCAGGCCGATTTCCACATGCCTCCGCTGTACGGGCGGACATCACAAGCAGAAGGACTGCAGGTACATTTATCACCCTCAGATGTGCAAGCTCACAGAACGAAATCCTGTCCCTAGTTAAGACGTAAAACTTTGGAGAGCTTGCTGGGAATCTCATTAGTAGATTAGAAGTTTTGCTCGTTGATTATTCATGTTTCTTAACTATTCCTCTAAAGACATTCAATTTGTGATCTTTCATTATAATGCTGAAAACCTTATTTTTGTGCATCAAGTCCAAATTTCTTTTAGTTATTAATTATCTTCCAGGAAATGAGCTTTTTGGGAAAAGGAAAGCCACTCACCATAACTACACGTCCTTGTTTGTAATCTCCCTCATTATCTCTGACTCTTTCCAAAAAAAGTGTGGTAGTTTTGCTGGCCCATTTCAGAGCCCAGTTTGAATTACCTCACTGAGACAAAGCTGTCAGTCTCTTAACCTGAAGAAACTTTACAGATCAATCAAAAGCTGTCTTTTTATAATAAGGAAGGGCAGCTTTTCCTGAAATCAAAGAATCCTCTTGAAAATGGGCTTTCTTTGTTTCTGTGAAATACTTTACATTTTCTTTCATTTTATCCATTCATCAAGCTTTTCAAATGTAACAGCGGAATAACAATGTTAGAAAAAAAAACCAGGACAATCACTAAAATGTTATATTCTGCATCTGAATGATAAGAATTCCATTAAAACTCAACATTAAAGCATTGTTTGCTCAAAGAAAGAAGTTATCATGGCTTTGATAAAGAAAAACAAAAACAACCTTGGCTTTTCCAGCTTTAATCAAGTAATTTGTGACCCAGTAAGGGCTCTGTACTGCTGAGTTATTTTCAGAGCATTTATCACAGGTGTTTCACATGTGTTCAGCACATCCTGATTCTAATCCTCTTAATACGCTTAACAATAGTAGGGCAGCTTTTGAGAACAAGCGAACTGGCTATCCTGGTTATTTTGGACTGTGTTCTTACACTAGAACTATTTACTGGGGATTTGAATCCCTGCTCCAGGACTCATTTTATCCAAAAAGCAACTCCATCGGTGCAGGGGGGCTTCTTATCCTGCATCACTAGGCCAAACAGTTCCTGCTATATAAAAACAGAGGCGCATATACGGACAAAGCTAAGACTTAGGCCAGTTCCTTCCATGTTCATACAATGTTCAGTGCACTGGACACCAACCATTTGAAGGAACTTTCCTTGTCTGGTTGCCCAGCGTTTGGAGTCTTCTCATCTAGTTGACTGTCACCTGGGCCATACTGTGGGCTTACATCATGATGCCATGCAAACAGGAGCAGAAATAACCCACCGTTCTCTAATTAGCCTCATTAATTCATTACTCGTGAGAGCTCCTAGCTTCACTGGTCCTATGATGGATTGCAGCAAATGCAATGTGCATCCCAAGCCAAAGGCGAGGGCATGTAAAAGAGCAATGTCCATGAGATGATCTTCAGATCCAGCAGCGAATATTTCTGTTTCAGTATTTAATTTTTTTTAAAGTACTGCAGGTCATTTTTCTTCGAATGATTATGCTTTTACTGTGTGATAAATAAGATTCTGCCTGAAGATACCAGAGGGCACCAGAATAATATCTCTGCAACATATTTTGAGTGGTGATCACACCATTTCTAGCTCACCATATGGCTTAGTGCAGATGTCCTAGCATTAAAATGACCTTCTTCATTACATAAAGGTCACAGATGCAGAATTCAACATTTTGTAACCTTGGCAGGGGTACAGGCTATGGAGGGAATACACCTGTTGCCTTTCCTGCCGGTCAGAGCACTGTCATCCAATAATTGACTGAAACACTGGGGTGGAATTTTAGCTTGTATTGCTGTTGCTAACATCAGTTAATAAACTTAGATGCTATTAAACCATTCAATGTGCTGAAATTAAGAAATAAAAATGCTAACATGCTAGAATCAACTTCTATATAGGTTTTACTTTTGTAGCCCTAGTAACAAAAAGCATCATATCCTTCTTTTCTGAATCTCTGTAGATTGTCGTTTTCTCTCTTTAAGAAAAGAAAAAAAAATAAATTAAGTTAAGGCAATTATCATGGGTTTCTGTAGATAAAATAGTTAAATTTTATTCCACTACAAAAAAGATTTTTTCCTGCATCTTAATCCTGGAGTGGGCAGACTGGCCAGCTTTAACTGCTTCCCCCTGCTTTGTCCCCCAGAAGCTACTCTATTACAGAAGGGCTGTGCTGGGTTTCCCTGCCCTTCCCAGACTTCGCACCATCCTCTGTTTCTCTGACAGAAAAACCTTGTGATGTTCCTCAGCGTGTGTCTCTGCTGGTCCGTGCTGCTTCAGTCAGGCAGCACGCTGAACAAGATGGAGTACTCAGCCTCCTGATTTAATCAGGATTGCAAAGGTCAATAAAGGTCACAGATAACCACCAAAACACACTTCTGCTCTCATAGGAATGTTTAATGGTGTTGACTTTTGTTGGATATCACTAGAAAAAGTTGTAGTTTACATGCAGCTCCGAAGAGTTGCTGCATAGGATGTTTTAAACAGCATATTCTAAAGTTAGAATAGAATAGAATAGAATAGAATAGAATAGAATAGAATAGAATAGAATAGAATAGTTCAGTTCTCTAGGTCTCAGGAAGAGACCTACAATGATCATCTAGTCCAACTGCCTGATCACTTCAGGGCTGACCAAGTTAAAACATGTTATTAAGGACATTGTCCAAATGCCTCTTAAAAACTGACAGGCTTGGGGCAGTTCCAGTGTTCGACTACCCTCTCAGTAGAGAAATGTTTCCTGAGTTGTGCTTGACATCGTTCTTCCCAGCTGACCGTCCAAAAGTACTTTTACACAGACGCTGCAAGTTTAGTAGTCCTTTTGGAGGGATTTCACCAGTACAATGCTGATATATTCAGGAATACCTCAAAATCATGTTCCCTCAGCCAGTCTCAGAGCACCCTATCACACATACTGTTTCTGCCTGCTCTGTGCATCTTCCTTAGCAGTGAGCTTTCATGAGAGCTGCTGATTTAGTTTGTTTAGGATATAAGCAAAACATGCTCCCTGACAACCTAATTGAACTAGGAACACCTGATGTGGGGGCATTTCATTAAAAAGGGGTACCAGCCACTGATCTGGGATGTGACATTTTTTTGATTATAAATAAGAAGATCCTAAGGTATATGAAAAGTTGACCAAAAAAAAAAAATTATTAAAAAAACCCAACCCAAGATTATATTTTATTCCCACAGGTAAAGGGACAAAAAGAAGTAAAAAGGCACAGAAGGTGAGGTACATGATGCTCAGTGAGATTGGCACAGCATTATGAAGCATCTAATTTCAGCTGTCAAAGGGGCTCATATTGATTTTTTTTTTCTTTCATTCTCTGTGTGTGCTTTTATAGAGACTTGAAATAGAGTCTCCATTTTGCTCTTATGAAAACCACGTTTCTTGGAGGGCAATGTGGGGGAGGGAAAAGAATAGCTCTTTCTGCTCAGAAAAATAGCAGCCTACTTAGAATTTACCAGAGGATTATACACCCTAATGTTCTGAGAGGCTCCTGTTCAGGTAGGTAGAGGGGAGCTGGATGGCTTAACAGTATTTATGAGTGATTTAAATCCATGGAGGCTGCTCTGCGTTTTCCCCATTTGTGCATTGTGAGAGAGGGATCCAGATTCCAGACATCACTTTTGGAGCTGTAAAACCTAAATTAAGGGCAAAGAACACAGAGCAATTCAGAAATACCTCCGTTGGTAGATCATAATTGAAGTTATTGAAAAGGTTGTTACAAGGAAAACACTCTTTCTTCAGGGCTACTACAGTCTGATTCCTTGATGTTCGGATAGGGAATATGGAAAACTCCGGTTGTGGTCCAGGTCTGACGGGTCGAAAGATGGACTCTTCATACAGTCAATCATTTCTGACAGTTAAGAAAGTTGCAAATCTTTGAAGGATCAAAGGAAGATTTATTAGCAGCACAAATACCCAAATTTGTTACTTTTTTTTCAGAGAGGCTGTTATTATTAAGTAAAAAATGCAAAGAGTTGCATAACTCTTATCAACAAATACATTTTACTGCAGCGTGAGGACAGGAGAGAACTCACATTTCCTTACTTTTCCCTAGTTGGTTCTTGTGGAGAGGCTTTCACCAGAGCATCTCCAACCTTACATCTCCACCATGTCTTTCTAACAGCTGGAGGAGCATCCAGCTTGCTGCAGTCACACACTTGCAGTTGTTCCCTGCACTGTGGTTCGGAGCTTTAAAATGAACAGAGGCCGTAGCAGATGTATGGCTTCCACTGGAGCCCTGGCGCAGCAGTCTTGTTTCATTGCTTTTTAGGACAAGGGGGTTGCGGGGGAGGGGGAAGAAAAAGAAGAAGAGGAAAAAAAAAAAAAAAGGCTGTTAAAATTCCAGCATAGGAAAAGTGAAAATACAGTAAGGAGTCTGAATCTACTGCTGCAAATGTTAGCTGCCTCTTTCTGTTTGGCACCCTAACAGACCAAAATTTGAGCGATCCAAATGACAGTTTTGAGAAGGGAGAGGGAAGGGAGGACAACAAAAAATTCTCATGACTCAAACATCTTTCCTTTTTCTCCCCACGTTATCTGGCAGAATTAAAAACCCAGCAGGAAATTAAACACATACACCTGACAAAGAACTGCTTAGAAAATGTGATGTGTGATTATGGATGACTCATTCTCATTCTGGAAGACTGGTCTCCTTTAAAGATTCTAGCAAGCTCTGTTGTCTTTTTTTTTTTTTTTTCCAAAAGGCATTTTACAACTCCATTTTCTAAATAAGATTTATAGTTATTGTAGGAAAATAGGAAATGTAACAAGTTTCTTTTAATGCTGCCTTACTTATATGCCAGGTTCACAAATGAAAATATTTTAGCACCCTGTTTTCCCAGTCCATGGAAAGAAAGAATTCCTTTCTAGGTGCCTGTGAACTGTATTTTTAAAGTAGCGTGGAGCTAGCTGGAGGCTCTACTGAAACAAAAAAAAAAAAAAAAGGCAATTTAATAATAACATTGCAAGCAATGCAATAATACATAACACATGCATGGCACCTCTTACATAAAAGTCTGCAGTGCCTTCACGATGACTGAAGCAATCATTTTTCATAACACCGCTAAGATGCAGAGAACAGATACGTAATGAGTACTCAGTAAAGGATGGAATCACCAGAGGTGATTACCTCTGGTGTACAGGACAACCATTGCTTAAAGTCTTCATCAATAATAAACAGTTTAAACAGTAACTTGGTTTCCATCACTGAAACTATCTGGGGATTTGAGTTTTCAGCGTATTGTTCCTGAGCTGGAATTTGGCCAAGACATCCAGGTTAAGAGGCAAACTGTGGCTTTCAGAAAAATTGCTGTGAGTGTTAAATGATCAAAAAGGGGTCACATCCCAACAGCAGGCCCCATCAAAGGATTAGACCTGCCTCATCAGGGTGCTCTTTAATAAACCCCTATCGGAGTATTGGCTCCGTACAGACTTAAAAGGAAGACTGCAGCCTAGTGATTCACCAGCACTGTTTAGTGCAGACTGAGTGTAATGTCACTTAACTTGAAGGATTTGACATGATGAGAACACAAAGTGGTGAGATGTACAGCCTACAACCACCAAGGACTTGTGCTTTCAAAAAACGCATTTTAAATATTGTACTAAATTTACAAGGACTGTATTCAACTCCCCACTATGCAAGGCGATCATTACCACTCTGAGAGATGCGCCTATAGGACTAAGAAGGCCCTGCGTGCTGTACTGTGAGATCCTGATATTAACTGCCTATAACATTTAATGACTGCAGTGGTTCAGACTAGTGTTTCTCCTGCTCAGGTGCATCATTTATTTGTTTGTGAAAGTTTAAGGTGTTTCCAGAACTGAGATTACTAATAAAAGAATGCTTTTCTCAATTTAAATAGGTAAAATGCTAGCAGCTCTTTGACTGAGAAATTCTATTGCTTCCAAACCTTGGAGCTAAAAATCGTAACTTAACAGGGTATTATATTGTTTTGAAGGATAGAGTCTCTTGGTATTTTTGTAAAAATCAACTGCAGCTGGACCAAACACCATGTGTTTATGTTCAGTAGTAACTTATAAACCTAATAGCAAAATTCTCACATGTTACTGACCTTTTCCTGCCAATGGCCTGGACTTGGTACTCTGTCTCCTTGTCCAAGGAACATCTCTTGTCTACTGGCCCCTGAAAACCTCTAAGCTATGCTAGAAAACATCTTTTTTCTCATCAGTGTGAAGAGGTTGGACCAAAACACAGAGGGGTGGGGAACTGGGGGTAGGAGATGTGCAGAGGAGAAGACAAAGCAGAGGACAATGGCAAGAGCTAGAACTGGGAGCAATTCATTTGAAACAGAAGATCTGGAGGGGAAAGAAAACAAGAGAGTGGGCAGTTACTTGAAGGGAGGAGGGATTAAGGAGAAAAAAAAAGAGGAAGCCTCTGTTTAGCAGCAAAAGAGAATGGGAGGCATCTTTAGGAGTGATGACAGAGGTAGGCACTGGAGAGAAAGGAAGAATGGAGGTGGGCAAGATTCAAGAACTGAGGAGATGAAAATAAATATAAAGGAACAGACAAAAGAAGAGAGAGAACATTTCTGTATCCCATGTCTGTGAGTCTGAACAAGAGCTAAATAATAAGCTGTGAACTCTCCCAGGAAACTCTGGTTTTTTCCAACTTCCTTAAATGGCAACTCTTGTTACTGCTCAGTGGAAATTCACTCCTTAGATTTTAAGGTTTTTTTCTCCACCTCAACCTTGCGTAAGTAAAGCTTTGTTAAAAGCTTGGTAAGACAGCTAAGCTATGAACTCAGATTTTAGGAAATGACAGTGACTATTTCTGTGAGACTTTGCCTAGTTTGGGGCTGAGGCTTTTTTTTTGGTGTTGCAATGAATGGCTTATATTAAATCTGGGCAGCTATCTAGGGGGAGAGAAGGAAATCTATAACTATTTGGGGGAAAAAAAAACCACAGAAGATGAAATAGAAACAGCAGAGGAGGGGAGAGCAATTGGAATGGGTGCAAGATTTTGGAACCTTTTCTGAGCTATATTGTTGGTCATAATTGAACCCAGGCCAGTAAAGATTGAAAATGATAGTCATCTGCTGGCCTATGAAAAGCTTTAAGTTTTGCTAGAAAGCAAAGCATATTTTTCTTCCTGACAGGAAACAGCACTCTGAAATGAAGCTGTACGGGTATGGAATACGACCTTGTTTTGCCAAAGGACAATTGGGACATTGTAAATTCCATATGATGAGACCAGAAGCACAGACACCACATCTAGTTTTGGCATGTGAGGCACACCTTCAAAGGGAAAAACAATGTTCATTGCCAGTGACCCCTTTCTGGAAGGCTACAGACCACTTCCCTGGCTCTCGATATTAGTGCTGGAGCTGACATTGCAGGATAACTGCAAAACCCTTGCATACACTTGAAGTAAGGTCCTTGGTTTAATTCTTTGACCAAATAAAAGGCATAAACTAGTCTGCTTTGCTAAAGCCCTTCTTAAACTTGCAGTAGCTTTGCTTGCAGACAGCTGAGGAGATTTACAGATGCATACAAAAACCAACAATATCTGACAGCAAACTCCTCCCTCTTGTACCATCACCATTGCTGGGATGCCTTTCAGCATCCTAAGGGAGAGTGTGTCTTTCCAGTCCTTCACTCGCTCAGCTCAGCCCTCTGATGTGGCTGGTGATTCGTCTCTTTTTGTTCTTCCTGAAGAGCCTGTCTCTTTGATGACAGTCTTTGATGTTCCTGTTCAGATTCAAAGATACTGCCTTTTTCTACCATAAAAAGAAAGTTTTAAAGCAAACCAAAGGTCATAGTAATAAATAGAGTTCATAAAATCAAACAAAATTAATTAAGATTGCATAGACAGATTCCTCACAGTCTCTAGTGCAGTGGAAAATCACTGATACTTTAGGGATTTTTCTGTGTATGTTTTTGAATTTAGGGTTGAGAATTTTTTTGGCTACTAGTATATGTTTACACAATTTAGATAAAATTTAAATTATTGCAGTTTCTATGAATCATTTCAGATGGTATTCACTGCTTTATTACAGTCATTATGACCATAGTTTAGTCTCTGACTGATGTAACTTACCTTATTGAAAGACATAATTACTGTTGTTGAGAGTATTTGTTTAAAGGGAGAAGAGGTCTCCTAATAATGTCCCCCGACTTTTTTTCTCCTTAGGAAACCCTCCAAATCATTTCTCTCTGGTGCCTGGAGGATTTACCCAAACTCTGCAGAGGCACAATAGTGACAAAATGAATGCTGGTCACAAGTAGGTACCTCCAGAATCTGTCATTTCTTTTATTGGGCAGATACTGTCAGTTATGGCCAAGAAGAAGTCTTCTCCTTCTAAGGCACTGAATTTTCAGCTGTGGCAATAGTTTCAGCCATAGGAAGTTACAGTGCTCAAGGTTGAAACTGGGCTCTGTGCAGAGCGGTGTGTCATTCACTGCCTTGGCTGTTGGGCTTATTCCCCCTCCGTTATTCTTAAATGGTGTCATATACTGTCCCTTTTGAATTTTTAAGCAATGAAAGATGCCATTAATATAATAGACTCCTTGACTTGCTTGAGTTTGAATGATCAGAAAATTCATTCCCCAGTAGGGATTTTTAAGCTCTAATGAAGAATTAAAAAACCTAGCTGCATGTCAAGGAACCTGTCAGATTTTCCTAAGCTCTTTCGTCTATGAGGTAGGAAAGGGCAGAGAGTCCAGCTGTTAATGGAAATAGTAGAGGAGAGCTAGAACATTGCTCAATAGAACTGTCTGGTCTCTACACAGGCCAGCGAGCTGTAAACAAGGAAACAAAATGCATGCTTTGAGAGGATTATACATTCATTATGTCACTGTAGGTATTTTCCACAGAAAGCACCAAATTAAGCTTTCAACCATTCTGACCAGTATTATGAGATTTTAGAGGATGAGCTAGGTGCAATTTCTAGAACAATATGGCTGTCTATAGAAATTTCATGGTTAGAGTCACTAACAGTAAATTTAGGCTTGTAATTTCTATGGCAAAAGAAAACCGAGCTCTTCCAAAAAGCATCAAAAAGTGAAAATTTTATCCCTGAGGAGTCTGACACAATTGTGTGGGGTGCTGAGAACATATTAGCGATTAGCTATAGTTCTATTCAGAGCCTCACTCTATAAATGATATTGTAAGAGCTTTGTTCAGAAGAAAAGAGAGCGAAGATTCATAATTCCTACTGTAGGATTCACTGAAGAGAGTGGGACTTAACAATCAAGCCTCAGCTTGCCTTTTACTTGGGGAAATGAAGTATCCATTTAAGCCACATGCTTTAAGGGATGTGAATGCTAAAGTTCAAACTGGTTCTCTAACAACATGGATTGCAATGTGTATAAATAACTGGCAACAGTTACACCATGATACTGACTCTCATGAGACTGTTATCCCAACAATGCCTCTGCTTGTCATCTTTCTGTATCTTTGAGGATTCAGGTTGGGAATTCCAACCATGGAGGACACGAGACAAGTCCTGTACCTACCCCAGCTCAACAAGATTGTAAGGGTGGTCTGAGGCCTTCCAGATCATCAGGGTAGATGAAGAGGACCACAGAGATTCAACTGAGTGCAGGGAATAAACCTCTTTACCTGATCATCAGGTAAAACAGGACATAGGGGAGGTGGGAAGTGGGGTAAACTGAGATCTGAGGAAGCATCAAGGGCATATGGTAGAAGAGGCGGAGGAAGAGGTGGACAGGTGCTGGTTCCTCTGTCTGTGCCTTGACTGGTGATGAGGAGAACAGCTACCACCACCCACAGCCCATGGGGTGAGCCCAAATCAGTGACACTTGGAAAGTGGCTTTAGATGAGTCATAATCCAAAACTTCTGGATGGTAACAGTCAGGTGCATATAACTTCTACAGGTGTCAATAGTTTGGACAAATTTTCTCTGTTATGTGACATGGGTAAATAGATTTACAACAGTGGTCTTGGGGAGAGAACTGGAGATGGGAACAGCAGCCTAGAGATAGAGATGGGGAGATAAGTCCTGGGAGAAGAAAGAGGGAAAGAGACAGGCAGGCTGGGCTGATGCCTGCAGCCTTTCACGCCCCTCACCTCTCTCTCTTGCCTGTACTGCCTGCACGCACAGCATGACAGACTGTCTAGTTAAATCATCGGTGCTATTTTCCTCTAACTTTTTTTGTGCTTTACTTTGCAGCCTGAATAGGTACTTTTACAATGGTCTCTGCAACACTGAGAGAAATTGGATGAGACGAGTTGCAAGGGCCCTCAGTGAACACCCACAGGCATGCAGGCAGTTAATTTCCTAGTTATCTCAGATGCAGGTTTAAAGAGTGAGAATAATAAAGCAGAATGGCCGAAGGCTCACCAAATAAAAGAAAAGCAAACAAATCCGTAAGTAGAGCTTCCTGGCGGCTTAGAAATACAGCTTTTAGGGTTGTACAATAATTAAAGCATATTTTCTCTTTGACTGTATTTCTTTTATTTTTGTGCCAAATTCTGCAGTTTTTCTGGCAATAACACAAAAAGGGAGCACCTGCTTCTAATTCCAAAAAAACCTGTAAATTCTTGTCTTAAAAATAAAACGTTCTGAGAGTAAGCCATTTTTCTATCACATGTGTTGTTTTCCTTTACCAGTTTACAACCTGAATCAGGAAAGGATTTTTCAGTATTGTTATGTTTAGGTTTTCTGGTGTTTTCTTCCTTTTTCCTTTTTTTAGGGTGTTTTTGTTTGGGTTTTTTTTTGGGGGGGAGGGGTTGTGTTGTTATTTTTCCCCAGGGGCTTTTAGAACTTGAAAGTAGGAAATCCTTAGGCATGGATATATATTATTCTTAACCAATAAAATTGCATTCAGATCTGGCTGAAATATGAATTATTTAAAATAACTAATTGCCTTCAGTAATGTGTGTTTGTTGGGAAGATTCTGCAGTGTGTTAAAATTAATGAATGTCTAGAAATGTTCTGCAGAGGCTGGCTCACCAGCTTGATCAGTGTCTCTAGCACCAGCCGCATCACCAGTGCCTGTCTGCTTCTTGCAGAAGTGGCTATTATGGAAGGGATTATGAGAGAAATAAACCTACTGTGTCCTACCATCTCTCTGGACTCAAAATATATCTGCAGTGCCACTATGTCATCTCATTTCATCTGGGTCACTCCTGGCACTCCCCCGTATTCTGGTGGTTGGAGAAAAATGTACGGAGCTCTCTGGACGATGGTGAAAGTCATCATGGGGGGGTTTCCACACCCCTCACTTCTTCTCTATGTATGTGTGTTAAGTGTGGGAGGAGCCCAAAATGACTTTTTGTTGGATTTGATTCTTCTGCAGCACCCCTTGGAACAATGGTGTTCTCCTTTATGAGCTGTTTATGGTCAAGTATGCTGCAAGATATCTATTCTTGCTATGTAGTTCGAACACTCCTAATGATAAATGCTGAGATTGTTATGGGAAGGTATGCCACATTTAAGTTAAAAGGCCAAACTTCTGAAATACAGGATGTTCCAGTAATTAGGCTGTCTGTGTAATCTTAATTTGCATACAAATTTGCATGGATAGCTCCGCTTCATAATATTTTCACCACATGAGCCAGGTCTTGGTAATATATACATTCTGCATGCAAAGGAGACAGAGCTAAGGATTCCCAGACAACCATGGAAAAGGTATTTTCCAAGCTATTAATCTTCAAATCCTGTGGAGCAGCCAGAATTCATGGGGTAGCTTCAGAAATCCCTAGTCAGTGTAGGAAGTAATGGATAGTAAACATACTGCTGCTCATTAAAGAAGGTTTTCAAAAGACCTTTGGAGGTCATTTAGTCCAACTTCTCCCCCCAGAAGGCAGGACTGTTGCCAACAGCAGGTCAGGTCAGCCGTGGCTTTGTGTAACTACATCTTGAAAACCTACAAAATTGGAGATTTCAGAGTTTGCCTGCACAGCTTGACAGAGTGCTGCACTGCAAAGCTTACTCCTAGTAAAAAGTTTTTCCTAATGACCATCTTAACCTTCCTAAGTCTTTCTTTTTTTTTTGCTACACTTCAAGTAGTTGTTGCCTGCTATTAGACCAGCCCTTAGCCTCTTCAGCAGACTACGGACTTTGCAAACTTTTCTCATGGCCCAGGCCTCTGAACATCTCGATAATCCCCCACGAGAACCTCTTCAGCAGGCGGTCCAAAACTGGATTCAGTTTTCCAGATGCAGCCTCACAAACTACAAGCAGAGGGAAATAACAACTTCCTCATAACTTTTGGTCAACTTCTCTCAACACAGCCTGATCTGCATGTTACCTTATTCACGGCAAGAGATTGCATTCAACCCAGAGTCCACCACTACTCTTCTTTTAAGCAGAACTGCTACTCATCCTTTAATTATGCATGAGCTTACGCTGTCCCAAACCCAAAAGTTTACTTTTGTCTTTGTTGAACATCGTGAGGTTTCTGTTGGCCCAGTTCAAGTTCATCAAAGTCCCTGTGGATTCAAGTTCTGCCATTCATTATGCCAGTCTCTACCCCTAGTTTAGCATCATTGATAAATTTGGAGGTGGTACATCCTGGGTCATCACCTAGGTCACTGATTAAGACATTGAACAATATGAGCAAGGGTCCGGCCCTTTGGGTACTATGCTCATTGCTGGCCACCAAGCAGATGCCGAGCCAGTCATTGCCACTCTTTGAGCCCAGAGGTACAGGCAATTTTCAGTCCTTCTAACTGTCATTTCTTCCAGTCCACATTTCCCCAGCTGCCAAACGAAAATGCTGTGGGGTATGGAGTCAAAAGGTTTCCTAAAGGTATATCATGTCTGCAGGCCTCCCCTTGTTCACAGAGACAGTCATTTTGTTGTGGGAGGCAATCAGGTTTGCTGAACATCACTTGTCCCTGGTAAATCCATGTTGATTACCACTTTAAATGTTTTGGTTTTCACATGTTTGGAAATGTATCTCAAAAGGACAGGCTGTGTGACCTTTCCAGGGACTGAGGTGAGACTGGCTGGTCTATAAGTCCCTGGACCCTTCCTCTTACCTTTCTTAAAGATGCCACCCAGTGCTGCTATGCAAACCATCCAGGGAAAGCAGGTGGGAAATTTGTGTTTTCTCTGTGAAGGGCAGGGTATGCTGGAACTGGTTTGCCCTGACAGAAGGGTCTGAACCTGGGAAAACATCATGGTTCTGGCAGCGTCCAGTGAGCTCTTGCTGGCCCTTGAAAATCTGGAGAAGATTGTGTAAATCTCATGCCAGGACATGCCCATATGTGCACAGGTATTTATCCTAGCTGACTGTGTAATTTCCATGCCTTCATACTAACTTTAGGCTTCTCACTTAGACTTCTGAATTAATAGGACAGGTCACTACATACATAATTCCTCCAGTAGGTAATCCAGAACTCGCCATTTAATCAGCATTTTAGCTCAACTTCATTATCGGTGGTTTACCCTCTTAGGGGAATATTGGTTATAAAGGAATCTGACTCAGTGCCCTGAGTTAAGGATTCACTCCCTTAGGCAGTGTGACTCGTCCCACTGAGTTCAACTGGAAATTTATTTTGTTGCATGAAGCAGCAAAATATGATTCATATACTGTTAATACTCAGCTGCACGTTTGCAATTTGAGCGCTTAATGAATTTCAGTTCAACAAATTAATTGCCAGTTTGGTCTGAAAAAGTTTCAGAGATCCGTGGGAATAAGAGAGAATATAATTCAGTTCCCTCTTGTGTGGAGCAGCACATGACCTCTGCAGCTACAGCTGTCTTAAGAAAAAAATAAGTTTTTTCTATTTAAAACAGCCATCATCAACCCAGCAAAACCGTTCAGAGGTGAAGTCACACGCTAAGAACGCTTTTGCTAATTATTGCTGGACATTAATGCAAAGAAGATAATTCAAGTGTCAGCCACAGCAATCGACTCTCTACTTGAAAACAGCTGCAGAGCCATAAAGTTTTGAAACTGCAAGAGTCTTTTAAAAGATTTTTTAGGAAAATACTGGAAGATTGTTTTGTTTGGAGGTAGTTGCATTTGGAAGTGCCTCAGTGGTCATGGTCTTTCGTTTTGCAGCTAGTACACTGTGAAAAACTTCCGGCCCACCAGAGGCTTTGTGCAATGCAGGCACTGAACTGCTCATCCTTGATCCTTTGGCTTCAGTGGCAGTATGGGGAATATCCACACAGAGAGCATAGGCAGAGGCAGGCTGGGTTGTGAAAAGGCTACATTTCAAGCCAGCAAACGTTGACAGAACAAACTCAGGAATCCCCCCCAGACTTAGTTGTTTCTAAACCGCAACCTTAAGAACTTCCTTCTGCCTCTTGGACAATATTGCTACAAGGGATAACAAACACGAGACGCTAATAGAGATTTTTGGAGAGTGTCACCAAAAGGCCAAACGAAAGCAGTGGGGGAAGCATTGTGCGGCTTTGCACATCCCAAATTTGTGACTCTGGATCCCATTAAAAGAAATGCAGGAAGAAATCCATTCTAGCATGGATGCCACTGGAATGGTGTTAATTGAGGGCATGGATGGTGAAAAATATTGCCAGCTCTGTCACTTGTTACAAGTTGTTGATTTATATGGGAAATGAGAACTACAAAGGTGTGTTTGTGGATAAGCATTCATGTTTCTCTCTTGGTATAAAGGGCTGAGAATAGAGGTGAAAAAGCCAAGGAATGAGAAGAATACAAAAGATACCCACACAACTAGTGAATATTATCTTGTTCAGCAAGTGACATGCTAATTTCCTCTTTGAGTATTACATACTGTGCCCTTGCTGAAGTTTATTATCAAGTAAATTAAACTGGAACTTGCAGCTTTTGGTACATCAGTCAGCCCAGGGAATAAATGCATTTTGTTATTATTTTTTAAAAAAACAGAAAGAAAATTTGACTTTATTTTCAAAGAAATAGTCAAGTGGAGTGGTGCATGCGGTCTATGCTGTATTTTAGGTGGTTTAATCATGCAATTTTGTGTCTCTACATAAAGTTGCTTAGAAGTTAAAGCAAATTAGCAAAAAGATAATAAAAAATTCCAATTTCTTAAAAGCTTGTCACTTTCATTGTACATCAACTGGCTCTTTAAATAAAGTGAAGTGATGGATGCGGGAGGAATTATGTTAACTTTGCCCCTTGTCTCTGAGCTATTCCTGAAGATAAAGTTCTGCTTTACTTACTGTGCCGATTTCAAAGGAATATAGCCATGTGTTCACAAAACTGTGATCTAAACCTTTAGCATTCATGTACGGGACTTCCGTAGAGAGTAAGAAAGTATGTGCCTCAAATTCTGAAAGAAAATAATTTGGTCACCGAGAGTTCATGGTGTTTATGCTGTGGAGTTTCATATGTGTCCTACAGTTAGAAACCCAAAAGACATAGACAAGAGTTCTCAAACCAGCAATTGTAAGTTGTTCCCTTTTTTGCAGCCTGGCTGCAAGGCATGCTGTTGTTTCGGTAATTTACATCTATATTTTCAGAGTTCCTCCAGTAATCATATTTTGATGAATTTATTTGGACTTCATCCAGGGCAGGTAGGGTAATATGTGCTAGGGAAGGCAGTAAAGTGTTTGGCATAGAGGAGATGCCAGTTATCTAGCTGTTCTGATATTCAGTCTTCTGATTATGTATCAATCTGCCATCAGCAGGTTATTATGAATCTGATTCCCTAAAATCTGTAAGGAATCAGTAATTCCTTAAAATCAAATTGTTTTGCAGACTCTCAGAATGTTACCTATCTGCTCAATAGGCTATGCAAGAGAATTTCTGTCCAAAACAAATTTAAATAGTCCTTGAAAACACGACACTGAAAAATTAAGTCTGTGTCAGGTAGTGGGTTTGGGTTTTGAGGTGGTGGGTTTTTTTCAAAAATGTAATATTTCATAAGAAATGAAGAAATTGCTTGCTGCTGCCATTGTTGAACTCACTGATGGCTCTGTGTGGGTGTTCCTTATTGTGGTTATGCAAAAGAAATCACGAGTCACAGGCAAGTGCAAGGAGGCAGTTCCTGTAGGCACTGCCACCGAACCGGGGGATGGCAGAGTGCTGCAGGCGTGGGGGGGAGAGGCAGTTCTCTCACATTTTGGCTCCTCGCTCTTCCTGCAGTCTTTCACTTGAAATGTCATTTAAGCAGCGAGGACAATGCCTGCAAATTAGAAAGAGGAGCTGGGACTGAACTAGGAGAAAATACAAAAATAAGATGGATTAAGTAAAATGAAGGAACAGAAACTGAGGAGCACGCTGATAATGATAAGAGAATTATAGTGATATTTGATTAGGGACCAGTTTATAACATACCCCAAACCCAGTGTATGATTTGCCCACCTGTAGCAGCTGTGATGAAGGATAATGTTTTCCCACCTCCTTTTCATTCAAGTGTGACAAACAGGATCAGCAGCAAAGCCGTCTTTGGAACAAGTTTCTCATTCCACTAATCCATCAGCGTTATCTCCTGAGCTGCTTCCTCCTCCTGTGAGCCTGCAGCAGATGTAGTTATGTTGCAAAAAAAGCAGAGAAATCATTTTGCAAGTCATTCCTATCAGTGGCATCAGCTCACTTAAGAAATGCATGCCTGACCACTTGCACTGAGTCTGAGGCACTGTCTCCCTCCGTCCTAACTCATGGTCAGTGAAGTATCAGCAATGACAGGTGTCAACACAAGACAGACAAAAATTGCCAAAACCCCAGGACAAATTAAAAAATGAGCAGCCAGCTGGATGCTATCGAAATAAAAGGCAGTAGGGTTAAAACAGGAAATGGGAGCGCATGAATCTTGGTGTCATAGAAATGTGTGTGTGGGGGAAATCAGTGGTCAAGAAAGCAATTATTACCGTCCCTGCTGTTGAATGAACATATGCAATAATAAATAAGCAAATGGGAGGTTGGACAGTACTACGATCAGGAGTTTAACTGATGCAACTATGGCTATCCTAGAAAGTGTGAAGATCCTGGGCATTATGAAAGGATGAGGCTGTGTTGGTCCTCTGTTTCGTGGTTAATACACCAAGGAACTGTTCTCTCCTTCAACCCAAGTTTACTGCAATATTTCTGATCTTGCTATGGAATAAAAGGGTTGCTCAGTTCCAGGCCTGGGTGATAGGGAACCAGAAAACTAACAGAAGCAATGACATTGATTCATTGCAGTACCTTAAAGAAATCAGTCACGTTCTGGATGCTGGTTTCTATCTCTGTTTGTTGTGAGGATTCATCAACAGTTATGTTTATCTGTCTGCAAATCATCTGATAGCATTGACGGGGAATGGCGATGCTACCTGTTATTACTAATAAATATGAAGGTGTCATTTCTTTGTCATTGTAAGAAATACAAGTTCCCTTGGATAGAATTATATACGATTTTGTTTTCAAACCCATCCTGGGCTTTTTATTTGTTGCAGAAGTCGCATTGGCAGACTTATATAGCAAAAGTTTAGTTGACAAATAGAGGGAAAAAACCCCTTTTGGTGCAAAAATCATCTGAATACAGAACTGTGGCAAGTAATCCCAAGACCAAGCTCTTCCCTCTGCGCTGCTCGTGGCTAGCTCCTGCTCCAGGCAGTAACTAATAGCTTGCAGTTTGGCCTTGACTTTCTGGGATAGGGGAGCAGTGCTTAAAGCACATTTGAAGTAGAAGGAAGCAGCATTAAGACGCTGTCGCATATGCCTGAACCTCAGGTAACAAATGCCAGCCTGTGTCTGTGAAACACATTAAAGCCGCTTCAGGGCTGCTGTCGCTCATGCTGTCTGCCTGCTCCAAAAGTGCCATTAGGGCTGTTGGGGAGAAGATGAATGGAGTGACTCTTCAGCAATTTCTGGTGACTTAGCGTTGGAGTGGAGGCATGGCATAGGAGTAACTGGGGCTCTTTTATGCCGTGCTGACAACTTGGTTGCTTATTTCGCCAGTAAAAACTGGAAACAGAGACTCCTCATCTGGCTGTCAGAGTTCGAATGCACTCACTGAGTTTTAATTTAATGAAAGAGCCAGAATCCACAAACTTTCACAATTTGAATATTGCTGAAAACCAAAGCACATGCTTTTCCCTCATCCTTCAATGAAATGACAGTGTAGCTGCCAAATTTAGCTCTCTTTTGTGATGACATATGTGCCACCAACATTCACTCTGTCACTATAATCTTCAGATTTGCTAATCGATGCCCCTGGGGGCGGTTAGATGAGGGACTGGCGGTCAGAGGCTGAATTCTTTCCACAGCGCTTTGTTCAGACTGAGAGTCAAGGAGATGAACCTGTGTCCTGTGTAATATTCTCCACGAACAATGTGTAGGTCAAAATACATTAGTCTTAGAGTTTTCTGACTGCACTTTTCTTTATGAAATTATTCTCCTTATTGCTGCCAAAAGCAGAGGTGGGCTGTTAACGGGAGGGTGGTGCAGAGCGCAGAAGGCAGGGTACTCTGCACGCTTTGGGCAGCCTCACTTTCTATTCTGCAATGGTTCCTTTAATCCTCCACGCCTGTGCAAAGCCAGGTTTTCTCTTTTACTGCAAATGGAGTGTATATACACCATTTTGAGATAAATACGTGCTAGAAAAATTGGAGCACTTTAATGCCCACATCCACCAGACTAATTTTTATGGCATGGCAATGTTTGACAGATAGAAAAGTTGGGTTTTTTGTTAAGAACTTAAGAAGTGAAAGGAAATAAGCTTACAACAAACCTTTTCTCTGAAACCGCAGGCTGCTCGGGAGACTGACAAAACAGAAAGAGCTCTATACTGAATGACTGTAAATTCTGGGAAAACAGGTATATGAAACTTGGTAAGGAATAAAGGCAAAACTAATGCAGCATTTCAGTCTATTTTTTCAGTCCATTAAAGTTGCCATTTATGTTCTCATTTATGTAGGTGGTGATCTCCTATAGTTTTCACAAGTTGACGCACAGCATATTGCTGTGCAGATGGGACAAATAACCATGGTAAGTAGCAACAGAAGTTACTAAAAGCCCTAAACATCACACGGCAAAAAATATTTTCTCCATCTTTGCATATACCTGCATATACCTTTGTATATACACATGTTGTTAGCAAAGATAATCATGTGATAACCCACAGCCCTCTATGACGATCTTTATAGCCATGTGATTTCTGCATGCAAGTTTCGCCACACAGCTTGCGCTGACTTGTTTTTACATCTCCTTAGGCTGTGTTTCCATCATTCCAAATGTGCAACAGCAGATAGAGTCCCAATCCGCCAGGTTTTTCTTTTTCTTTTCTCTCTTTTCTGTGAATTAACATTCCAGACAAGTGTCTTTGTCACAAGGAGAAAATGGAAGAAAAGGTAACCTGTCTGTGGGGAAGTCCAATTCTATTCTCTTGGTTAAAAAGAAAAAAAGAAGTTTTTTACTTTTCCTTACTATTTCTCAACCATATTAAAAAGCAGAGTGATAATCCATCCATGATAGATTGCAATGTGTCGCTGTTCCCAGATTTATAAATGGGAATTTATAATGGAAAAGTTGTTATAAAGTATAGTTATCATCTCAGACACATGGTCCTAATCAACAATGCATTAATTAGCAGTACTGGAAAATGTATCAGAAGAGATATCTTTATTTTTTCCCAAAATTTTACTCTTCATGTCCCTGCAGTCACTCAACAGCATCAACAGCAAAGCAGACATTGACCCAAATTTCATGGATGTGTGACCCATAGTGGCCATTTTTCTGAAAAAATAATGAATTAAATATTACATAAGCCATTAATTTCCAGAGAAGGGGGGTTGTTTATCATTAAGAAAGGCTTAAAAATCTCGTATTTCCTTCTTGAGAGTGTAATCCTACAAGTTACTAGTTGCTACAAAGACTGGGGCGTGGAGGCTTAACATGCCCGGTGAGCAGCTCTGTACAGGCCATATCCGAAGCATCCATCCTCTCTGGGGAGCTGCTGTGCTGTCTGAACGGTCCCCTTCTGCTTCAGAGCCTGGGTTTTGACATAATAAATGGGGCTCATTTTTACAGCCACCATCTTTCAGTCTCCAGAGTTAACAAGAAGTCCTTCCAGGCATATTTGTAGGAAAGCAGGGCATTCAGAGCCAGGCTTTGTTCATTTGAAAATGAAATGAATTAGGCAATGTGCTCTAGATGTTTGTCCCAAAGGCTAGTGTTATTGCTATTTAACCAATGGCTGTCATTTACTGAAATACCAAACCACATATTTAATTTTAATGTTACTGTCACATCTGAATTGATAAGTTAGGTATGTAAATTTGATTTCAAATGAGAAATTAAGTGGCTAATCAGCTGATCATTACATTCCTAGTATGTCATTAACATTTTAGGTCTTACAGTATTATTCCTCTTTGACTACTGGGTAGTTTTACTCTCACAGCATGTTATTTAACCCAATTGCTGTTTTTCTTGTTATATTTAATTAAAACTTGTGAAAAAAAACATTTACAAGGGAAACAACCAAAATTACTGTTTTAAAATAGCTTGGTGTATCCTTTACAGAGGTAGAAAAACACTAGATAAACATGTCTGTGGATGTAAGATATCACACAATTCTGCACACAATTCATTCTATTCAAGTAGAACTTTTGTACCTGCCATTGTCTGAGTGCTAAATTTACCTGAATGGGGTAAAGCAAGTCAAAGACAATAATGACTTGATTTTTACTTTTCCAGTGTTTGTGCTTTGGATTGGTTTCCATTGTTTTGAGTGTTCATCATACTCCCATACTACTGGCTGGTCTATCGAAAAGATAAGAGGTTACTTCTGCAGCACATTAGGGAAGATTTTTCTTATACACAGTTCTCTGATTTGATCTTCAACTTTCCATCTTCAGATGATTGCTCTCTGTAGGAGGCATTAACGTATTGTTGGGTTTTTTTCCCTTTAAATTATTTTTTCTATTGTGGGTGAGTTTGGTAGAATGCCGAGAAAAACTCTTAAGGCTCTTATAAACCAATAACTTCTCTTGTTTCAAGATGGAGATCAGTGTAGAAGAACTTTGGAGAGAATATACATTATCAGAACTATCTTTTTGCTTAGAAACTCCAGCAGCTCTTGGCTTGCAGTTGGATTTGGCATTTAGGGAGGAGTAATTTCTTTATACATGAAAACCCCCACACACTTGATAAGTCAATGTAGACAGCTCACACGCCTTGAAATTCCAGCATATAAATGCCCTGAAAGTGTCATTTTCTCTGAATGTGGAGCGGAGCGGGATTTCTTCCTGCCATTGCAGTTCTGGGCTGCTGTAATTGTGCACGGTCTACACGCCCACACTGGAAGGGCTGTGTGTTTCTCCAGTTCTCTTCTATTCTTTGATCCAATCACTCGAAAGACTAAGCTAACCAGTTCAGATGCATGGGGGACAAGGCAGAGCAGAGAAAGAGACACTGGAATGGTGGGTGGCAAACGAAATGATGAACTCAGACTGTGAGTTGGACTGGGGAGCAAAATTGGGAGTTTGGCATGGAGCTCCTGCCAGAGACACTTAAATGTCTTCAAGCAAGACCAGGAACCCCCGAGAGCAGTCGGGGTTCTTGGTCTCCTAAGCAGCTTGGAGAGCAATCTAGGAACTGGTGAAATTGGAAAAAATGAAAAACAGATCTGAAAAGCAGCTTCAGTGGCAGCAGGAGAGCAACAACTGCTCAGGCAGCAAGAGCAGAGATCGAGGCTGAAGGAGATAACAGGAACAGACACAGAGTTTAGACGACAACTGGAAACCTAGGGTGGAAGAAAAGGAAAATATAATTGAGCTACCAGAAAGGGAAAGCGAGACTAGTTAACAAGACTACTGGATGAGGGAAAAGAAGATGTGGCGGTGGGCAGCACTACAGAAGAGTAGAGGAGGACTGGCTATGCAGAAGGACCAGGAATAGGATGAGAAATTAGAGCACTTCTGGGACTAGTGAAGTGAGGAGATATGTGTTAGGAGCAACAAGGAGAAGGGCAGAGGCAGGTTGAGGAGGATGGGCCCACTGAATCAAGCTTGGAGCTTGGAGGTGGGGAACAAAGCGTCAAAGTCTTTTCCCATTAAAGCACACTCTTCTATAGAGCCTGGTGCTGGACTCAAGATCCCTGGGCCTCTTGTTGTACTGTTGCTTCCAGTGATGGCCAGGTGTACATGTGTTTGCAGCATATGCTGCTTATGCCAGTTTGCTCTATTTAGACTAGATAATAATAAGGGTGTGGCGGTTTGATCTCCTTTAGGTGTGATTGCACTTAATCAACCCACTTGGGAAGGGCCCAATTCTTGCTAAGACCTCTGTCACCAGTTATGCATTAGGGTTAAATTAATGCACATATGTTACAACATATTAAAGTATATAAATACACTATGGTGGTGTTCCACACTGATACCTGATTGATACACCCTGCTTTTGCTGTCTGTGATAGGCAGTCACAGTTCTTAGGACAAAAATGCTCATATCTACATCAGAATCCAAAGGTTTGGTCCAGTTCTGATCCCCATGAGACCTCTCACGTTAGAGAGCTTGATTCCAAGAAAACAGGAACAACAACACAAAGACATACAGAAAAATGTATGTCTTACAATAAACCATTAAGAGTGTTGTGAAATAGGTCTAAATGTGATGGGGCAGGCTAATGTCAACCTGAACATCATGTTGAACTTCGCCTCTTTTCATACCTCTAGTGGGGGACCTCACCCTTAGTCCCCAGATACGTATGCCTGTGCCGGTGATTTTCCTACTCCAGCTATGTCTCGTAAGTCTTAACAATGCTGAATAACTACCTATCTATCTTACAACTAAATTGTCAAGATCCACAAATTGCCATTCTTTTGCCTGTCTCTTTTGATTACGTATCTTTTTCAGAGCCTACCTATTAGATTAAGCCTTGGACAACACAGGGTGCCACTGCCAAAGGCATTGCCACCAGTATTTTTCCAGAATTCCTGTCTCTAGAACATGCACTTAGGTGTGGGAAACTTGGCTTAAATTACTTAACCAGCCACTGTACTGTAATGACTTTAATGAACAGCATGTTTTGCCTGAAAAAGCTCAGTGGTTTCTGTTGAATTTGCTCCATTCTGACTAAAATAGCTAAACCTTTCACCTGAGGTAGGATCAGAACTCAGCTCCCTTGGTTTTGTACCTATTACCCGTAAGTGTATGCCCATGGATGTCCATCTGTTAAGTCTGAAGCTTTTTCTCTTTCTCTAGTTCAGCAAATAAGTATTTATTTCATGCAATGTGAAATAGGTTCCACTGAGGGTTTGTGAATCAGCAAGTTTGTGAATCTTGCTCTTGGCTGTTGTACAGGGAGCATTAGGCTGTAAAAGCCTGTAAATGGACGGGGGACAGTCTGTGGAGTCTGGGGTGTTGGTCTATCCAGCTTTAAACCAGTGCTTTGCACTGACTTTCATTGCTTTCATCCCTTGGTTTCTAGAGCCTGACATGGGACATGGTCTGATTTGCAGGAGTGCTGCACTCACTTCAATGTAATTGATGCAGTAGCAGCTACACTCGGGGTGGATACAGTAGTGTGTAAATCTGAGTATTTTGAACATTTAGGCTCTGGGGGTTCAGACTGAGCACCCAAACGTTGGGAGGGCTCCAAGCCTGGGCTCTTTGGCTGTCAGATGGAATTAACACCACTCCTGGCAGCTCCCAAGGTTGCCTTGAGCAGAGTGTGTGTGAAACATCCAAATGGTTTTGTGAAGAGCACCAGAGAAAAGCCTTTAAGGAGATTAATCTTCAGAAGAGTTCGTTTTATGTGTAGTGCCCGAATCCAAAACCTGAAAAATGAGGAGAAAGCAAAACAGTCACGGTCAGCTCGAGTGAGCTCTGTCTATTCTGAATGAGGCAGGGTCATGAAGGAGAAAAAAATAGTATGTAATTGTTTAACAGGAGAATATATCATCATGTAGATGTACATAAGGTTGACTACTCTAGAATTAATTTCCGCATTTCTAAACTTCGGGGTGTTATACTCCGTGATCTTTTAATGTAGTTTTGTATGTAATTTTTATATATGACTTTTAAAATCTGACAGATGGCAAGCTTATACAATTATTATCCCTTTATTTCTCAGAATGAGATCTAGTAGATTGCAGAATAAATTCCTAAGGGAAATGTTGGTTGCTTCAGTGGTTGTGTCAGTTAAAACTGTAGTGTACGATATATTGTAAAGGACAATTCTACAGTGGTAAGCTAGAGGACTGTATGACTTCATAGGTTTTTTTTCTATTTGTGCTTTCTGTGGTTCTGGGAAAGGGAGTTAGCTTGTCTCTGTATTATCCTGCTGCTCTGCCTCAGGGAAAGACTGAACCTGAGCAGGATAAATTAATTTTCATTTGGATTGTGTCTCTCTCCCTTTCTCCTGGCATCACATTTGAAGTTCCTGTGTTGTGTGATCAAAAGGCACGTGATGCAGAGAGTCAGTTAGCTCTGCTACCATCAGCGGGACTCTGTACAACACAGACGGTGCGAGGGATTATGGAGATACTATCTGACCAGTAAAGAGAAGAAAAGCATCCAGTCTTTAATAAAATGGTTGTATCCGTGGGAGTGGAGAAACATTTGATCAGTGTAGACAAGGTAACACTTAGTAAAAAGCTTAAGGATTAACTTTCAAACTCTAGCTGATGTGGGAAAACGAAAAAGGAAAACATTTATCTTCTGAAATCAAAGGCATTTTCTTCCCAGGGCACTGAAGGTTGCCATACAGCAAAATCTCCATTTGGCTAACATGCATTGCCTTACTCCAGAAATATTGCCCTAAAAAGGGTTAGCCAGAGAGAATCAGGATTTCCAAAATTTGTCCCTGCCTATTCATTGTTATTGGAGCTAAGCAATGAAATTGAGGGCACCTGGTGTATCATGTGGCTTTCTCCCGTCCTTCCCCTTCCCTTCCCTTATTCTCTCTTTCTCTCTTTCTTTCTGCCTTTTCAGGTACAACACAGCCCTTCAGTTGCAGTCTCCCTCTAGCAGCTCTCTGGATCCTTTTTTCCTCTGTAAACTCATCTAGGTTTCGGCCCAGCTGGCAGTACTGCTGGCACTCTCAGTCCTCCCAACGTGCCTGGAGTTGCCTGAAGGAAGAAAGTGCTGCTGTCTGAACAGAGTAAGTAGCAAGGGATAATCTTGGCAAATATAATTGCTACTAGCATTGTGAAATTTGACATGATTTCTTCGATTACCTGTTCTAGAAATAATATATTTCCGAACTGCAGTGATGTGTGAAATGCCTACTCCAGTTAAGTTTGCAAGACACTTATCATTCTGATGTTGTTTTCAGGTGCTTGTAGCTTTATTGAAGCATTCAAATTTCATTCTTCAACTTTGTCTGAAAGCTGCCCTACCCTATATTTTTTTTCCCAAAGGCAAAAATGGAACAAAACCAAATTACGTAAGTTTTAACAGCGTATCACTTCCAACAACTGGATGGGTTTTCATTGTCACCTCAGTTAAATATTCTGGCTAAGTGATAAATTCCTCCTATGCCACAAAAAATTACTCATTTTTCCCTTTTTAATTCCATCAGGAAAGGTTCATTTTCATAATAAAATAGGGATGTTGTTGAATGTCAGCGTAAACAGCTGGCAGTCTCTCTATGAGTTGGTAGAGTTAGTTTTCCAAAAGGATGCTTACTCCAGAGCTGTCTAGAGTTTTACAGAGGGTGTGGAGAATGGAAGTTGCCAACGAGAAAGTGAAATTTGATAGCTTATATTTAATTTGATGGGCATAGACTGTTTATTCTTGTCTTATTCCCTATTAAAGAGGAAGTGTCCTGCATAAAGTTAGGACTAGGTGTCTACTACATAGCTAATGACAGCTAAAGACTTGCACAATGGATTTGATACTGTGGGGGAAACAGTGTTCTAGGACTTGGGCAGAAAAGCTGGAGGTAGAAATTTGATAGCTTATATTAAATTTAATGGGCACAGGCTACTTATTCTTCTCCTTTTCCCTATTAAAGAAGAAACATCCTAAACGCAACTAGGACTAGGTATCTATTACTTAGCTAATGGCAGATCATGGCTCTAATTGCCCTTCTGACTGTGTCTCCACCACTGTGTTCTGTCCACTTACGACAGTGTAAAAATTGTCTCCACAAAGATGGTTTTAAGAACATGAAGCTAATGTGCAAGGGTATCTTTTGCTGTCCTAGAAGGTCTCCACAGTCTTACCCAAAAGCTGATTTATGGGATTTCCCTGTTCCTTCATCCCAAGGCACACTGTTGGCTATCCTTTAATTCCAAATTTCTCTCTGCCATGTGGACGAACACATACATCTGCACTGTCATTTCTTCTTCAGCTTCCTGAAGGTGGAAGGGAGGAGATCAAACAGTTACCCCTGACTGGACCAGCGGAAAATGTGTTTACAATGGGTGATAGCACCCAGTTCTGCAGGCCTCAAAAACACCATTTGGTAATGTTTTTTTCTAAAATAGTATTTATCAGGGAATTCATCTGACAGTCAGCTCTTTGAGAACTCATGTTGAAATTGTCCATTGTGTGGCCTTGAACAGCTCACTTCTTGTTTTTATCTAGAAGAAAAACGTCTATAAACCTTCTACGTATTTACTTTAGTATTTCAGCTACAAATAAGAGATACATTTTCTATCTAATAACAAAGAAATTTATGCAAGAGAGAAACATGCTTCTGCAATTGTTCCAAAACTGTATTCTATTTGGCAATTTGGTTCAGGCTTTGCTCTGTGTCAAGTTATTTTGGAGGATACCTGGTCTAACAAAACCAGAAACTGTCACTTGGTTCTTAAATGCTGTGCAGTTGTTTAACAAGTGCTGCCCTTGGGCAAGGGAACAAGAAGCTTCTCCCGTGCAACGTAACATGAAATGAAATTGAAAAATGATCTGCCATTTGTGTGAGTGGGACAAATTTATGAGAGCTTTGTCACGGTCAGCAGGGAAGATTAATGGAAGCTGGGACTTGAGTCAATCAGTGTTGAAACAAACCAAACCAATTAATTAAATGGAAACACTTAGCAGAGCTGTATCAATAAATACAGATGAATATTGATGTGGATCTGTAAGATTTGTGGGGGGCTGAAATAATGCAGAGAACAGAAAATGCTTAAAGGGGAAGAGTTTTACCATGTTTCTGTTGCTGATCATCCAGAAGGATTTGGCACTGAAGGAAAAGTTACTCTAGGACTTGTACAGAAAAGCTGGAGCTGTATTATTTTTCTGTAATATATCTGCTCTGCATTTCTCTCATAGTTTTCAGCTGTACTCTTCAGATATCTTTTTCTCTTTTTACTTTTTTGTTGTCTATGTTATTTACTCATAATATAGAATATCTGTGAATTTATTATGTTTGATTACATGATAAGGCAAAGTTCATGTTTTGGAATTAAAAATGTACAGCTCCAAAACATCGTGGCATATTAATATATATAGAAATTGCATTTTCACCAGATCAATTAATCAAATGTAATTGTATATAGTAAGACCATCCTTGGGACTGCGGAAGTTTCTCTGGAGTGGCTCACCTACTGGACTACTACTGAGTGCCTCTTTCTAAATTGTCAAGAGGAGGCTACTCATGATGCTAGGAGTCTTAGGACTACAATTAGGCAGGGCTTAAGAGATTTTTATGTGTCTATGTATGTTTTATGATCAGGAAAAAATACTGGGCAGTGTTTGAAGGGGATCTGACTGGGACAGTAAGGAGTACAGTGGTGAAATACAAGTAGAGAGGATTAGCAAGTGGTATACAAAGATGTTAAAATTCTTACATCAAAGAAAGCGGTGCTCAAAAGCAAATTCTAGAGTCTGGTGTGGTGTAGGAAAGAGTATCTTCTTCAAATTACAGAGTTTGCAGAACTTGGGAAAAAATTAACTAATGATAAAAATCATGGGGTATTTTTTCGTCTTTCAAATAACTGGAAAGGGGAATATATATTCAGATAAAGAAATGGAATCATTTGTGTCTTTCTCCTCCACTTCCTGGCCACAGCATTAGTAACTAAGTGAGACATATACACACACAAAAAATTCTGAAAAAATATGAAGTTGTCTTAATAACTTGATTTCTGCATGGCAACCAGTTATCTTTGAGGTGCAGCCTTCTTTCATAAAGGAACACTGCTGGAAGGGTTATATACAAGGTTCCTAGTATAGAATCCAAATTGAATTGAAGTGCCCTTCCGAGCTGGGCTCTGTCCCTGAAAGATAGAAGAAACAACAGAGTAACATCAGGCAGTTAAATTCATCTTGCTGTGTCTCAGCTCCAGGAAGCTGGTGGATGGTACGACCTCAGAGGTTCATCTCCCTGCTAAGGGGAATTGTTCAACTGAGTGAGAGCAGCCAGGAAAAAAAGCAAACGAACCACCAGCAGCAGCAGCAACAACAACAACAACAACAACAATTGCTGCTTCTAATTCCAGACTGAACTAGAAAGGATCAAAATTAACTCTCTGGGCCCGATGCAGTTGCTAATAAAATCATGTCTTCTACAACTAAAACAATTGGGAGCAGGTTGAAATTTCATTTCTCTTTTTTTATTTTTCAGGGGCCCCTTTTTATCGCTTTATAATTCTGTGGACATCAAAAATGCTCAATATTTTTAAAAGTTAAGTAGGAAAATAAGCTTGTTTGCTGTCTTCCTCACTTTCCCAGCAGGGAAAGGGAGCTGCTGCATATAAGTAGGAACACAGTTTTGACCAGCATTGTCAAAAATGAGGGAAAAATATCCATAGCTTAGCAAAGAAATAGGTTAAAACTTTAAATCTAGTGTGGTGGCAATAAGAAAACTGACTATGGCAAAAAGACTGGTACAAACAAAGCCAAGCTGTCTGTCAAATTTTCATCTCCTACTTCACCCTTAGGACTCTTGAATTGACCTACTATAGCCCAACACCACCACAAAAATGGGACATACTGATGTTTTTGGTTTTAGACACCCTATAGTTTTCAGGCTTGATAAATTTTATCAATGCAACCCTTTTGGTAGGGTATATATAATGTACATAATCCTGTTGTGAAAAGCCACAGTGCAGAAAAGTGCTGGTATCAAGTTTTTTGTACCATTCTTGCTGTGCTTCACATAGCTAATATGCCATTATATTGGCATGAACACTTGCATAACTGCATCTTCACTAGGGGAATTCTGACATTTCAAATTTTCTGGCATGTATAAAACAGGCAAAATATTCTTTAAATGTATAAGAGAGTTAAAAAAAAGGTCTTTTTTTACTCTCTTTCCTTTGCCACATTAGGGTTTTCTTGTTTGTAACTTGTGTGAGTAAGCCTCCTGTGTGAATTGTCACCTTGAAATGGAAGAGAGGATAAAAAGAGCACCGATGTGACCTCTGAGACCAGGGGATGATACAGCAGAAGTCTCTTCTCAGCCACCCCTCAGTCCTGGGCCTTCCCTGCCTGCTCATATTTACCATCGGAGAAATGTCCATTTAAAATTAAAGGCTCTAATAATCTCTTGATTGTATGCAATCCCCATTAATTGCATCCATGTGTAAGAATAGGAGGACTTTATAGGTAATATTTTGTGCTTTACAACAGATAAGAATGGATGGGAGTCTCAGCTGTTTTTTTGTGAATTTACCCACCCCAAATCTTCGACTGTCTATACAGAGAATCCCTCAAAAAGTGAAAGCGAACTAGTGAGAGTATGATTATAAAATGTTATAGTTTTCCATTACTAATTTCCCACTTTAGATTAACAAAAACTGCATAATTCTTTGTGCATTATTGTCTAGATGGTGAAGGGTGGCTTATACAAAGTGCAACTTGTAGGTGTTATCAGTTTCTTTGCTCTATTGAACTATTTGTTTTAAAGAAAGAAGAGGAGAAAAATCCCATGTTATCCCCACCCAAGAGCGTAGAACTAGTGAGGACTTTTTCGGTTACAACTAAAAAGAACTTCTGCCCTGAGCATTGCTGGGAAGAGTGGAGTTTTGGCTGCTCACCATGGTGTGTCTCCATTTGAGATGCCAGGCTGAGATTTTCACCAAGCCTACTGGTAGAACTTCTGTCTTGCCTATGTCTCAAACAAAAGCAAAGCAAAACCAGTGGGAACCCACATAACTCACAAACACATTAATAGTCAAGAATTTTTAATTTTAGAGCAGTGGTAAGTATAGCACTCCCCACCCGAAACGTATTTTTAAACATTTTGTGTTTGCTCACAAACAACTGGGCTGTCAACGTAAGGTTCTTACTAGTTAAACTTCATAACAGCTCAAGCGGTCGGTTTTATCTGATCAGCATGTGAGAAGAGTTTCTTCAAAGAACTAAAAAAATAAACCCAGTGTCCTGATCCCCAGTCCTGTGTCCTGCAGAGAAGAAGAGGTACTCCAGTAGCTTCCAACAGCAAGTGACACTAAATGACACTTCTGTTGATTACCATATTAAATGGGATAGTGTTTTACTCTCCTATTCACAAACACTTTACTAGAGCATTCAGTATAATTAGTTAAAAACATACTACTTTATCTTTAGCGGAAGATAGCTGATTAATTTTCTAGGTTAGAAGACACAGGTGTGTGAGGATAAAAGCCTTGTTTGTTTGAATAAACAGAAATTGTCTCATAGCTTTGCAAATTATTTCCTTGAAAGCAATCTAGGTAAATGAAGGCAGAAATACCTGCTCAATATTTATTCACTGAGAAGCAGAGAGGTTTCTGTTATGTCTTGGTTTTGAAACAATGTTAAAAGCTGTTCTAGTGTAACTCTATTGAGCCTAATGAATTGTCACCGGAGATGAATTTGGTCCTGGTATCTCTGTTTTCACCTGCCACGAAAAAAAATGTTTTGCAGCTGACTTTACATATTAATCACTCACAAGCAGGAAGACAAGTCCTGGAACAACTCTGTCTTCTTTATATGAAGTTTCTAATTCAGTTTGTTTTCTAATGAGGTGAGAGGGAAGTCAAGATCACTCCGTTATTGTAACGGCTTTGAGTCAGTTGCAAAGATTTGATCATGTTTACCCCCAAACTCAAGAATTTCTTGTTGGATTAATTATTGTTTGAGAAAAGGCATAATGTTAAAAGCATACTTGGAGAATGGAAAAAGAAAAAACAGGGGTCCTTAGGACATTTTATTAGCTGACTTGCATACAAAATGTTGCTTTGGTAGAAGCTGGGGTTACTTTCAAACATCTTGAATACCCTGACTTTTAGATAGGTGGGAAATGTGCTGCGTTCGTGCCTTGCCTGGATGGGCAGGATACCTCCGCCAGCACCAAGAGAGTGGCCCTGCGGGGTCTGGGCAAAGGGCCCGGGAGCTCTGGAGGGGTGGCAGGCGTAAGGGGGCTCTGGAGACAAGGCGGTGTCCTACTGCCATCTCCCCTTGGACCGTACCTCCCCACACCAAACCTGCTGTGCTCTGGCTGCCTGCACCCAGATTAGAGGGAAATATGTCCTGTTTAAAAAGCAATCGTCTTCCATCTATACCTACCTACCGCTCAAGATTTTATTTGGAAAATATGTAACTTTCACAGTCTCGTGGCTTCCAAATTCGATGTCAATAGCATGCAGCTCCTGGAGAGCTTTAATTTAAAACTAATTCTGCCAGGCAGCCTCTCTTGGAAAATGGGTTAAAGAGAGGTTTCTTAATTAGCAGAATGTTTCTCATTACAGAAAACTTGTTTCTATCAGATGCATTGACTTGCAGATCTAGTTGAAATTTTTTGTTGTTTTGGCTTGTTCCAAAAACATCACACTATATAACGTAGATTTTAAGATATTGTGATTTCAAGAGTGACGTATTTTACTGACTGATTTCTCTTAAAAAAAAAAAAGGTTGGTTTCTCTTCCCTCACTGCAATGGAGTAATTGGTGGGCTGGCATGAATGAGTCGTGAGCTGCATACATCAGGGCCACTTGAGTCAAGTTAAAGTCCTTCAAACCTCAGTTTGTAATTAAAAATGAGAGTATAGGCATGGTCCTTAAATCCTGATTAGAAGTCACTTAAAATAATTACAGAAGCAATGAATGCAATTTGAATTATTCTCACCCTGCTAGGCAGCAGCTAATCATAGCTGGTGAGCAGAAATCTCCATAAAATATTCTTGAAAGTGATAATGTAAAATTTCAGATTTTGTGTTTAAAAAAAATCATTTCTTAGATATAGAAAAGTAGTCCAGAGTATACAGAGCCAAATCTCAGCAGTATGTTAACAGCCATACAGTGTATTCCATTACGTATTATATCCTCTATTACACTATACAGAATTGCTAATACTACAGTGTATTTAATATTTTGTATATTACTTTGATATATCAGCTATGTTTTGGCATAACTGCTCTGAATTCACTATCATTCATGAAGTTCACTTGAAGAAACACCCGTGTGATTCCATTATGTGAGTTTATTTGGACCCTCATCTCCTTAGATTTAAACCTGCATCTTTGCTCATGTATGTAATTATTTCCTCCTTTACTTCTCCTGTTTTGATTTCTATTTTTGTGAGTCTCTGATTGAGAATCACAGCTGTTTGGGAATGAGGTTAGAAAAACCTGCTTGTGCTCACTGTGCAGTTTGGTGATTGGTTTTTTAAAGACCCCTTGCATTCCCTCAAAATCTTCTGAACAGTAATACACACATTATGGAGTACAGTTGTCATCTCAAGGCAGCCTTCCATAAAGTATTGACCATTAGTGCACTATCTGTTCTACCGCATCATTCACATGATTCATCAAGAGCCGGGAAGGAACAGTTTGCTTTTTCTGGCTAGTACACAATCATCCTTAATGTATTTTCTGATATTTAAATTCAATGCCGAGTATCACAAGGATTTCAGTCAATGCAATGCCATTAAAAGCTTTTGTACCGCCAGTGTCTTCATCAAGAGCTATAGTTTAAGCCATATGTATCTTACAGCTTCCTATTAAGATTTTTTTTGTTTCCTCCCACCCTTACTTAGAATCCACTTTGCACTGGGAATAGATTTGCATCTTTGTCCTGTTCTTGTCATTGTGTAGGTGGGCAGAGCAGTACTGCAACCATATTTTGCTTTCATAGTAAACCAGTTTTTGCTTCTTCTCCAGGTCTGCGAGCTATTCATGATTTGCAAAGAAAAAAAGAATTAAGGAACTCTTTTTCTTCCTGTCAACAGAAACGAGAGAAGCAACTTGTATTTATGTTCCTACTGAATTATTTATTTTTTTTCTACTATGTTTAGATGGGACAGGATGAGAGGAATGCTTTTTCTGGAAAGATCTAAAGAGTTACATCCATCTCTAGTGGAGGTTCATGCTCCTTTCCAGGAGAACTATATCCATCCAGTGGGTCCACATGCACCAATCTAACGGTTGCCTGTTGTGGCTTGTGCTGACCCGTTTTGCTTCATTTTACAGCAGACTAGGAAGGCATGGGCAGGATTGTGTGCATATGTTCAAAGTTACTTAAACATATGGAAGGATTTTAAAATATGTGGATTTTGCTGACCCAAAAACCAAACTGACCCTGAGAAATCTCAGTCTAAGGATGTTAGAGCAGAGTCTTGCATTGTCCTCTTTGGGGTGTATGCCAGTCCACTGAGGGTGACTGTGAAAGACTGTGGCCACAAGGCTGATGCCACTCCTTACGTGAGACAGAAGGCTTTCGGAGCAGTTGACTTACCTCTGGAGAGCTGTATGTCAGTCCAGTGAAGGAACACACAAGAAGAAAATGTTAATAGTTTACTTTGGGCTTGTTTAAGGTTAGATAGGTTTATTACTATTTCTATAATGAAATCAAAGTGAAAGGGACAGAAAAAAATGCCCATTTCAAGACATTTCACCCAGAACTTCTAGCCATGCGCATGTTAGTTTGTATTCACATCTCTGATTGATCTTGACAGAGAAAAATGTTCTGCAGATTTCCTTGACTGACTCAGGTAAGGTTACTTCTTAGGTGTACTAAGTAGGAATATGTGTGTTTAGCGGTAGACAATGCTGGCTTTATGTTTATGGATCTTTACATCACTTAAGTACTTTTCCTGTCCTTGAAAATACATGTGCTCAGAAGTTCTTTGTAGAATATGTCATAAAAGGCAGCGGTCAAACCAGAGAGGTGTGCAGGTGCTGAAGCTCTTAACAATACTTCTTTTATCTTTTTTTTTTAAAAAAGAGGGGTTTATTTTACAGTTAATCCCTAACTCTTTTTTTTTCTTTTGAGATGACATTGAAAAAATAGTGATGTGGGAAGATAACCTGCTTTAATCAATTTATTTTTTAAATAAGGTAGATATTCTTCTAGTATTCTGCGAATGTCTCAGAATATTTTAACCATTTGTTCTTCTTGCTATCTTAGTTTGAAAATCTTGGAATAAAAAGTATTTTCCTTTACTGTCTGAGGCTGCCTACTTCTAAGAAATCCATGCTGAGGTCCCATAAGGGCTGTTTCATAACAAACTTGTAATTACTTAGTCAATGAATTTCTGATGCATGATATAATTGAAAGTATTTTCATTCTTGATTTGTTACAGAAACAAGCTTTGAATGATTTTGTTAAAGACTGATAATAAACACACACAAAAATGTGCTATATTCAGATGAAATATTGAGATGGAATTGTGAGCTAGATTTTTTCCTTCCCTTAACTTAATGGATATAGTAAGCACTAAGGGGATCCGTCATAGCGTACAGACCCTCAATTTAATAGGCATACGGTGTAAGATCAGCTTCGGAAAACTGTCATTCTCACATTGCATCTTTGCCAAAACATTGCTATTGAATTTTAGAAACACTATTTTAGAGTTTTAAGTGGAGAATGACAGGAATATATCAGAGAAATGATGGGATTTTTGTTAATGGCCTTGTTATATAAGATCTACTATAGTCAAGAATAATACCTTCTCAAACACCACTTTTCTTGCTAAGTCAGCTTTTAAACTAAAACCCACGGTGCTGGCTGGACTACACAACTCCTAGTGGAGCAATAACAAGACCACGGAAAAAAAAAATCCCTGCTCCATTCTGTGCCCAGCTGCTCCCTCTGACCTCTCATTTACCAGCTCATATAGGATGCTCCTAGTTGGACCATCTCTCTAAATACTTCCTTCCAAGCCTTTCCATTAATATGTTATTTTCTGCAAAAGGCTTCAGTCCTCTTGCCTCCACTGTAGCATCCTAACACCAAGTCACACCTTTCCCACCCCACAAATTGGACATGACGTTTACTGGGTGGCGTCAGTTGTTCCTGCCGGCCAGGAAGACACCATCAGAGCATGGCTGGTATGTTCTCCCCCAAAACACACAAAACGCCTGCACAAACCCTTGCCTCCACTATGGGAACGTGGATGGTAGTACAGTGAGACACATGGTGCAAGGAGACACCTAATCCCTTCTAATGTCTGCTGCCATCAAGGAATATATTCTTTCTAACAGAAGCTGCTGCGACGTTACAAGGCGCTTTTGGAGCTTTTCCCATGGCCACGGGAATGGCCCGTGCAGCCACACGGTCGCTTCTGCGGATCCTTCTTTTGGACCAGGTGCGAGACCAGCCTGTTCATGCCAGGCCAGAGCAGCACTCAACGCAGCAAGGAAAGAGAGCCCCAGCACAGGGGTTTCAGACCCGCCGTCCCCTCTGGGCTGTCTTGTCTCCAGCCTGGTGCTGCTCGCTGGGCTTCCCTCCATCCCCTCATCCTTTTTCCACCCCGCTGCCCACAAAGAACCCTGCGCAAGTGTTGGGATTTTTCTGCTCGAGGTCTGTGTAGGTACATTTCTAGGAGTCTTTCTCCCTCCCTTTTTGAGTCCTGAGGCCCTAATCTATGCCCAGGTCATTTCATTGCTGGTTTCTTTAAAAATATGGTCCGTGTTTGCTGGCAGAAATGTAATATTTCATCCATGGCAAGGGAGTAACATTTGGTGTGTTGTGTGCTACCAGCAGAGATCACAAGATATGAACAGTAGTACTTCACAATTAAAGATGTTTCAGCAGTGCAGCCCCCCCATGATATTACAATGCTCTAGCAGAGGAAAACTACAAATAAAAAAAATTACTGAGAAGTTGAAAAATCCTATTCACTGTGCACAAAGTTGGTATTTAAAATATGCTCAGATGTCTATGAAAATTAATGAAATGTCAGTTTGAGAGCGGGAAACATATTGTTAGATTATATTTTAATATGAGCGGGTGAAGATGAAGTACATTCCATGTAATGAAATAAATAGAAAAGTCTGCAGCACTTACTTGCCAAGCACACTTGCAAATAATTGCATTTTGGTTGAAGGGATACAGTATTTAGGCCAACCGAAAATTAATGCTGTGTTTAGCAGGATGCATGGGAAAATGGATATTCTGCTTCACCTGGGAGATACATTTTTATTTCTACATGAGCCAAAATTATGAGGAATTACTGTCAGAGATTTCAGCACCTTCTGTTAGGTACAGCCTGATGACAAAGTGTGCTAATGGAAATCAAACAGTATGACGAGAAAGTAGCTGTAATCCTCATGCCCATTAACAGCTCTAAAATCAGCGACATTAACTGTAATAGCGTTTGGCCAGGACAGAGTTTAAGCCATTGGTGGGCGGATGGGGGGAGGGGGAGTTAAATCAAATTTTCTTGGGAAATTGTATTTCATCCTGTGCTTTGTCTTCCATGCCTACTCTCACACTAAAAAGAAATTTCAGCCTTTTGTTTTCTTTTGTTTTGTTTTTCTATTGGCCAGTTTCAACCACATTTGGCAGAAAACTTAAAGTCTCAGGGATAATTAACTTTGTCAAGTCTTACACAGCCCCAGTAAAGAAAAGGCTGGTGTTAGCTCACCAAGCGATGTAGAATTCACACTGAAGAAAAATGTCTTCTAAACGTCCTCCGTGAGCTTTGGTGTATCTTGTACCTTCTAACACACCAAAGATGATCAGCCACAGGACATTGACCTGTAGGAAGTCAGATCATTGGTTTCAGTGGTTGCTGAACTCGTTTTTTAGTTCATAGGGAATGTTACTTAAAACTTTAATCCTAAACTATCAGTAGAAATGCTGTATTTTCAGTATATCTTGTAAAATGGCCGAGTGCTGATTTTTTTTACTTTAAATTAATATTATATTCATAAGTGCCCCTGGCTGAACGATAGACACAACAATTTCATCCCTTCCTAACAAAAGAAAGCAAGTTGCCACCTACTTCTTTTCTGTCTGAAGCCACAACGCTGTTTATGTGATCATAATTCCATCTCAAATACTGATATACAGAACTATTTCCATGAAATTCAACATCAGGAGTGGCAGGGAAAGAAATGAGGAAGAATGTGAGATGTTAAGCAAAATTGTTGCTAAGTAGGGTGGCTCTTTAACGGTCTCCAAAAGCTGGTAGATGAACTTTAAAGGTTGTGTACGCTTCAGCAGGCAGAAGCTCTGCTTCAGCAATCTTGAGACTAAGTGACGATAATGTTAAATGCATATTGCCCATTTCTGTAAAAAGAGCAGTGGAAAAAAAAAAACTCAAAATCACGCTTGCCTAAGGACTTAGGGAAAAAGGTGACTTGTGGGTGGATGAGATTTAAACATCATATAAATAAGCTAAATGTTCTGAGGCAACTTGAATCTCTTTAAGAAACAGAATTGACACAGAGGAATCAACGATTATAGCAAAGCTTATAGACACTCTTCTGGAATAAGTAATGAAAAAAAGATCACTTCCAACTTGGCAATTGAACATTATATGCAGTCTTAAAGACAACAAAGGAACGGCAGTGCTATAACCCATTGATAAGGTATTGCAGCCTTGTGATATATGGTTTTTTTTAGGGAACTTCTGTCTGAGTGCTCAGTTACTTTAACATCAATTACTTGAGTGTAATTTTTTCTCTTTTACTTCTCCCAGAAATTTCACAATGATACTTAAACATATTTATTTAAAGCAATAATATATGTAAAAATAGAACGATGTTCAAGATATAATAGATATTACACAGTTATATTTTAATAAGGATGCATTTAATGACATATGAGCCTTATTTGATATAAAGTATAGAAAAATCTTCGGTGATACAGCATGCAGGACTCTTGACAATATCAAGCAATCATAGTTGTAAATGAAATTACTTTCCTTCTCAGCATTCTTTTCGAGAAAAGCTGCTTTGATATTTATTTAAGCAGTTAGAGAATGAAGCCACAGGTTGTGAAAACATATGCATGTCAGTAGTTTATGCTTCAAACTGACAACTGGTGCATCTTTTCAATAAGCCTCAGATGGTTTGTAGTTGGCTGGCCACACTAAAGATTTAAACTCTTGGGGTTAGTGTTTGCCCTTTTCAAGGGAAGATAGTTTGCTACGTCTTGCTCTCCTGCAGACTCTCAGTGTGTCCTTTCTCCTGACAAATGGCGCTAACGCTGTAGTAAGGTTTCAGCCCTGCTGTCCATCACTTTTCTTTCTCATAAACAGGAGCAATTTACCTGGTGACTGGGAAACATACACTGTTCAGCTTTGTCAAAAGGAAGATATGATGGTCAAAAGAATTTCAGTGGCTGGAGAAGTGTATGTCACCCTTGGCCATGCAAATTCATGGAACTTCTTTCCGTGCATGTTTTTTGTAAGTTTAGTACAATTCAGATCTCCTTGTTTCTGATATGGGGCCACCAGATTATTCCTATAGTGTTTAGCTGGTAGCCCTTTGTTAGATATTCACTTACAGTTTCTGTTAGTTAGGTAGCATCTTTCTTTCAGGTCTACACTACTGGAAACCCCGAGGCCCAGGCCTGAGGCAAAATAACCATGTTAGCATGGCTGATCCCAAGTAATGATAGTTTCCCTTCCCTTCCTTTTTGTCATCTTTAAATTGTGTTCTTTCACCCAATGTAATAGCAAATAGGCAAACTGAGGCACATAACTATTCAGGGAGGAAAAAAATCTTTTGCATTGTTTATTCTATTCTTGGATTTTGTTTCTTCCTTTAAATCTTCCTTAAGAGGCTTTCAAAAATCCATTTAGCTTGACTCAATTTGAAATATAAATAGCAAGCAGCTCACTGTCCCAAATATCATGTGTGTGACTCTCTTTGGCGCTTAAACAACATCCGGTAAGTGCCTGGCACAGGCACAGAGAGACGAGTCTCTGCGGATTAAGCTGATTTAAACACACGTCATGAGACCAACATGTCAGTAATTGCCGGTTTACACACTGAAACTCCTGGCTGACCTAAGAGCTCTTAACTGGTAGTGAATAAAAAAAAATAATGATAAATTACCATGGAGTAAGTTTTACTGTAGATCACGAATATTTTCACTATGTTGCAAGTTAACTCCTTAATGGATCCCGTGGTAACACTCTCATCTAGCTGTACCCAAAGATCCGTATTGCCCTGGGGGGAGAGGTCTGTATCACTGTTAAAGTAGCCATGTTATCTACCAGGCCTTTTATGTAAAGATTTTTAAGAGGAAGAAAACATTTCGTTCCTGTAGTTTTAGAACACTTCTCCCTTCTGTGCCATGACATGTTTTAACTCACTAGAAATACTATCTGGACAATAACCTGTGGACTCTTATCTCACTTGTGCCTCTGGATGGTTCAAGGTGAGGGCACCACCTGCCTTGGAGGTGTAAATCCTGGCCTAAAAGCATGCAGGCTCAATCTGTTTGTGTCAGTATCTTATTTATCTATGCAAAGTTTGAAAAGCTTATATGTAGGACTGATAGGATTCAGGAGGTATTTTTACCAAAAACTCAATGGCTAGAAATATCACTGCCTAATTTTACTATCAGGTACAATTTCCACCAAATTTATAATTTAGCAAGAGATACAAATTTACAAAATTCTATAACGAAGTTTTCCAGAAATGCCTTAGACTGCTTTATTTAATGATTAAATTATAATGTGTGATCTATACAATAAGACCACGTTCAGAAAAGGTTTTACATTGTTTTACATCTTTGAGTAGGACTGTATATTTTTCTATTATGCTTCTAAGTACGATTTTTGAACCTGTAAAAGTATCACCATTAGTATGGTTTGATTCTTGACTCAGTGATTAAACTTCAGAACAGAGAAGGAAAATAAACTACATGTTTCAAAAGAGGTAGTTGTCCTCATCTCTGTTAGAACCTGCATTGCACAACACAGCACTGGTTTTGTGACAAGCATTGTTTTTTCATTCCCTTGTAATATCTGCAAGCCACGTTCAACTGCCAGAAATACTATGCAAGAGCCACGTTTGGGTTTTGTCCTCAGCTGGCTGGAATAAAGAGAATGAACATTCAGCAGTGCAGGCAGGGTGAGATGGGACCTGTAGGCACGACGTTCAGAAACTGACAGTTGTTCACTTTTCCAGCAGCTTGGTCCAATTAGCTCTTCATTTTTCGGTATAGCAGATACATTTACTCTCAATTTTCTGATGGCCACACTAAAGTACTTGCATGAAGATTTAATACGTTGGTGAAAAAATGTGACTTTTTGCCAAAATAGATCCAGTGGTGAAACATAAAACAATTTCTTCATTTTCTTTCTGTGTGTCAAATTTTATCCTCAGAATTCTAAAGTTGCTTTTTATGTAACACTTTATCTCTCTCGGAAGATGTTATCTTTAAGTGTGCCATATCATTCCAGTGACTATATGTTTAGCAAGAGGCATAAAGAAGACATACTGCACCAACACCTCTGAATTTCAGAAGTATAGTCTATGCTACAGCTCATGTGGGAAAATAAAGGAAGTGTACTATCGGCTAGAAGCCATTTTGATTCTGGAACTTTATTATCAGTGTTCTTTTTTTCTGATCATGATCCACCGTATCATGAAAATAGTTTTTTATCGGTATAATGTTTGTTACAAGCAGGTGAAGCAAGAAAATATATAAATAAAGGGGCATAAAGTAGGATTAACTGGAATCCCTCCTCAAGGATTATCACAGAGCCTTATATCTCACAGAGCCTTGTATCATCATATCATGTCGAAGCAGCTTCTATTTTATGAAATATTTTTTAATTCTTAACCTTTTCTCTCCTTCATTTCTACTGACATATTTTGCTTGATGTTAGTAGGAACTCTGCATTTAATCTTAACAGGCATTTCAACTTCATATAATTTTTGAACCGTAATTTAACTATTAACATCTACACCACTGTTTTCTTATTTACATTTAAATAATATTTTCTATTTTCTCGCCCACCCCTGTAAACTATTAGCGCTCTTTTACTATGACACAGTCATCTTTTGCTTATTGCACTATTAAAGTTCTTTTAATAACAAGGTGTTGCAATACGTCCCGCATATTCAAGACCAGAAATTCAAGAAGATACTTAGAAGATGATCTGAAAGAAGTATAAGCATCAAATATTTGTCAATGCATATATCATTTCTGCTGACAGAATTTTTAGCCAAGATGAATGATTTTTCCATTGTGTTATTGGTCTCTAAGTAGAATAATACCAAACCCATTTATATGTGTGTGCTTGTGACACTGAAAAACAGTTGTGATTCTTAAGGAAGTGTTGAGATACAGGAGAAACTGAGCTGGTGGAGCAGAGGCTAGCGAGGTAACCATATGCTCAACATGGTAGAGAACTCCCAAACTGCATAGAAGAGGTAAATCTCAGTTTATCCAAGACTGATGGTGGCTTAATTTTAAATATAACACAAGTGCTGTATGTAATATACCACAATGGTTTTGCAGTATAATCAATTGTCTAATACTCACTTAGCTGATATTTGGAAAATTAATCAAGGCTGTAATTCTCTAAGCCATGTCAGTATTCTGAGTTCAAAGTGCTCCTTCCTGATGGAGGATACATGGTCCTTAAAAGATCTATCCATCTGCCCAAAGTTAGAATCAGCTGCATATAACATGTAATTTCTGAAAATCTCCAATGCTGACAAGTTGATAACCCCCCTAAGAAATCTCTTTTGTTGCTTACCTCTTCTAATAGGTAGTTTCCACTACCTCCACCCGAAATGCCCAGCCTAAGGCCTTGCTTTACACTTATGAGATTTTTTTCCTTCTACATCTTCTCAGAGCAGTGCTAAGGGACAAGGTATGAGGACTTCCTAGATGGAACTGTTCAACAATTCTAGTCACGGCTACCAGTGTTAGGAAGCCTCCACCCGTTCAAGCTCTGCACAGCCAGAATAAACAATGACGATTACAGTGTCAGTGTTTTCTAAATAGGCACTTTTGCAGAAAATGGCTTTTCTTTTATTTAATAAAAGTGCAGTTGAATGTAATGTTGTTATTTTAAGTAAACTGTTCTGTAAAAGAGATACAATTACAAAATCACAACTCAATCTGTAAAGAGGCAATGTTCAACAGGTTCCAGGAAGCAGAGCCTAGATTATCTTTGGGGTTCTTCAAATAACGCTTTCAAGTGACACTGCTTAATAACAACTGAGATGATTAACATTCTTTGTACATAAATTTGGTCCTTTAAGAGTTGCTTCAGTGCAGCATAAGATAGTCATCTCATCTTCCTTTGTTGTCAGCAGAAAGAAGTAGCTGGACTGAATTGCTTTGTGGCTGCTCCTCTCTCCACTAACTATAGATAAAACCTAGACAGCAATCTCTGACTGGCCAGTACATTTTTTTATCTTTCACGAAAGGAAGTTTTGTAAGATCAATCCTATTTGTAAAGTCACCAGCCTCTGGTGAATCTTGAGAGGATTCCAGCTGTTCCTCCAATCCCTACAAAACTCCAGAGCCTCTCCAGCTGATTTCTTTCTTTATTGGAAGAAGACCTTTGTCCAATCCTGTAGTGTTCATAACCTCTTCTCTCTCCTTGTCAGTCCCTACTCAGCTCACATGATTCTTTACTAAAGGTCTACACAACTCACTGCGAAATTAATGGAAAGTTTCTCTCTGATTTCACAAGACTCTGAACTAAGCCTTCTGCTTGCACTGTGACCCTATAGGATTTTCCCAGTCTTCCCTCTTTTCTAGCCAACTCTCTAAACTTGATGATCAGCTTCTGGTTCAAACAGCTGCCAAATGCCCTGCTGGGCACTAAGTAACTGCTGCTAATTTTGCATTGCATACAAAATGAAGCCTGGTGCATGCATCCCACAGCACGTGAGACTGAAACTCAGCTTTCTGAAGTACAATAAATGGAGAAATTCACTGTAAACTCACAGTTTCTTTTCTTTGATTGCAGAGTAGATAGAGCTTAAAGCTATCACAAATCCTTCCCGTTTATCTTTTTGATGCACGCTTGGTTTCTCCCATATTCCATTAACAATAAAAGCAGCTGAGCGTGTTGCTGTTGCTCACAAACATGCTCTCTGTGCCAAAATACTTTTTTACTCATATATTGGCATTTTTGTTAATGGGAGCGCATGAGAGTGTGGGGAGAAAGAGCCCTGCCAGGCATAGGCTCTGCCTTCGCTCGCAAGAGCAGATTAGGGGTCTCATACGACAAGTGCAGAGAATTGCCTGCAACAACTTCTCGCTGGCTGCGCTGCCTGCTGATTTAGCTCCTTGGGAGCCCAGATCTGTTTTGTGCAATGGCTCTGCCTGTCATTTCTCTGGAGGCTACAATAGGAAGCTGTCGCCTCCCTTGTGAAGCTCCCATGGCTCTGCCACGTAGCCAATGCCAATGTTCCCTGGATGAGCCTGGGCTGCTATTCCGATGCTCCTCTCTGCCGCCTTCGTGACAGATGGTGCGCAGCTATGCAGCGGCCACAGCTGAAAGTAACTCACGGAGGTGTGACTCCACTGTAAAGATTTGCCAGCGCTGCTGCTCAGAAAAACTCCAGTGATGGGAAGTAACGGTTTAAAGTTCCATTATGTACATAAAAGCATTTATTCACTCCTCATTGCACCCAGGGCTGGAGGGTATCACTGTGCCTATTAGTGACAATTTGCATTACCTGAGTATCATGAAGCTCTGCTGCACCAAAACTAACCTGTTGCATCCTGACTTGCCAAGCAGGTATGAGGAACAGCTATAATTTTTCAATAGGTTTGACCGGTTCAGGTGTTAGGGGGTCTTTAACAGTCGTGGGCATTGGAACTGCACGTGTCTGAGAAGCTGCAGAGTCTGCACGTGAGCTAGGGGTAAGGGCAGTGAACGCTCGTCATCTGGGGCCATCACACGTTGCCAACCTTTCACACAAAACGGTTGCACCAAAGAAAAGGCCACGAGCACTGCTGCTGGGTGGGCTGTGTGAGCCTGGTGGCAACTACCACAGTCACCTGGTCTTTGTGCTGCTGCCGGCTGGCTCACAGCTGACTTAGGGGACATAAGTGAGCATCGCATGGAAAAAGAGGAAGAGCCTTGTCTGACATTCAGTCTGCAGAAAGCTCAGGTTTTAGGCAGTCTTAAGAAAAGCCAAGCTGGCATAGTGCAGAGACTAAAAGTATTGTCTGAGTTCTTGGGCGACATAAAGAAAACTGTACGATAGCAGCCCACTAACTGAAGCAGAAAAAATTATGTTTTCATTAGGCTACCTCTTTCCAAGAAAAATAAGACTACAGATACTTTTACTGGGACCTTATAAAGGGGAAAGATATATTTTTAACACAAACTTCTTTCAAAATAACGCAAAAATAGAATTTCTGGAGAAAAATTAATGTGCATCTCACATCAGTCACCTCACAGACATACTGAGTCATTATGAACTTATGTCCACAGAGGCACATTTGTGCCTCTTTGGGTACTGTAAACCTTCAGGCTTCTCAGTAACTGGGGCCGTAATGACAGTTATCTGTATACATACACTACAAGCACATAGGCTAGCAACCTATGGCATTTGCATTAGAGCATCTTACAGTTGGAGGCAAATGTTGAATTTTTGGTTAAGAAGGTTATAAATCATTTTGGACTCTCCTCTTTCCCTACCCTGGCTCTAGCTGGCTTCACTTCTCCACCGATTTTCTTCACTTCTATGATGTCCCAGTCTTAGGCAGTGTGATTGCCTGTTGTCAACGAGTGTACTGTATAAGGTGTCTGCCTCTAAATTGCTTTCAAGCTGATAACTCTTTCTAATAAGCTGCAAGACTGTGCTCAGCATGTTTAATGTTTCTATTATTTTTCTACAGAATTAAAAAGCCCTTGCCAAGATATTTTTTTTTCTTGTTTAAATCTTTTTACCCCCCAATCAGCTGGAAGAGAGAGAGGACTTACGCTACAGGTGCACAATTCTGAGCACAGCTGTCTCTCTTGCCTGTTCATGAAGGCTTGTCATAGGAAAAAACACTGCCAACCTAGCTACTAACAGGAAAATATGTATTCACTCATTATTATTTTTGTTTGGATTTTATTCCTCTGTAAAATAAAAATGCAGATGTAGAACTCTACCTGGTGTTGGCACTGGTGCCCCTGTAGGTTTTGTCATAGAAAATTTAAAAAATAGATGCTTACTAATTTGTCATTATAAAAAATTAAAGAGAATAATAAAAAAAAGATTTTAAAAAGGCATCAAAGTGACAGTCCCTTCGTAAGTCTGGCAACAACGGAGAAAAACAACTCCACAGCCTGATGTTGCTGGAGTTTGGCAGCCAAGTGGGTTTGTGTAGGCTGTTGTTGGCAGCAGTTTTCAGTAGCTTAGGGCCTCCTTTCTGGAAAGACAGAATCGAGCTGTCAGACACGGACATCCAGTCTGTGCAAGTAGGACTCACTTGCACGCTGTCCTGCTGAGCGGCCCTCCTGGGCCTTTCCCATCTGCCTGCCTTTAAGGGCAATTCTCTTATCAATATGACATGCCTTTTAAAACTTTTAAGGATATTACCTAGACAATACCTTAATTTCTGTCTAATTCCTTTATGTTTAATTCCGTATCTCACAAAGGGGTATAATTTGCTATTTTCCCCCATTTTGGCTATGCAGATCTCTGAAGTGAACCCTCCCTTTCCTGTAACTCCTTATATATGAGCCAGTATCAAGTTTCTTTGGAGGCTTTAGATAAAACATCTTGTGGTCTTTAATGTTAGCATGTTGTATTCTTAAAGAAGGACAGAAAATTCTTACCTTCCTTAAATATTTGGGGTTTAATTTATATGTCTGCTTTAAGCTAAATTTCCTGTTCTGTTATAGTATGAACTAGTAATGATAGCAGGACGGCTCAGCAAGAACTGAGTCACGTTCCTGTATGCTTCGAAGAAATGCCACTGTGGCTGCAAACTGCTGTTTGGATTTGAGCATTGTTTGAATTATTATTCATAATTATTTTTCATATAGTAAGCTTAATAAACAAAACTAAACCAGGATCACTGTGATGTTCATTGATTATCTTTGGTTGATCCCTCGAAATAGAGAGTACTTGCAGAAAAAGAAATCGGCACCATTACTGATCAGATTATCGTTATCTTCCTGGTGCATCTGGTCCCATGACTGTTCCCTGACGGCATAAGATCAGAAGGATTTAGCCTTTCTTCTTTCTGACTCCCTGAATAGAAACACGAAATTATGAATTCTTCCCAGAGTGATAGCATAGAAGGAATTAATCATGTCCTCATGGAAGTAGGATTCTTTTCAAGTAATGGCTACTACTAGAAAACATTTTAAAACTTCTTTTGGAAAACAGTCCTCTGTTGCTCTTGTACTTGAATATATTTGAGCAAACACTTTGTATGTGACAAAGTTTTGAAAATTATACCTTTCCAGAATTCTGGAGATGAATGTGGAGAAGAAACTCTCAGGATCCAGAAAGACTACTAGATAAATTGTGCATAGTGAATAGCGTATACCTCTACTGTCTCCCTATCAGGAAACTTACTTGTAGTATCTCTGTAATAAGTGGAAATTTTTCAGTGAGGTTAACATTTAGACTGGAAAACCAGACTTTTTGGACATGAAGTGATAAACTTTCAGAGCTGCAGTGATAATTTCTCTCTGTTACTACCATATGTCCCAAGGATGTGGGTTTTTTCCTCTGTAGTCCAACCTTCCAATATGCAGAGTCCAACCCTCTATACATGAGAGTTTGAAGGCTCTCCAGAAAATAAGAAATCATTTGGTATTTTATTGTCAGTCCCTCCTGAGAGGGGAGCTTTATTCCGTCAATGGAAGACAGGATCACTACCATATCTTGACTATGCTCATTACTTACAGCAATGTATTAAGACAATAACTACAACAAAACCATAGGTGGTAGAAGTTCATTTGTGTGAGTGAGAAATTGCCCCCGTTGTGCAGCTAAGTAGGTGTATTCTGGCAGTTCTTTGTTTTGATTTAGGTTTTGGTGGGTTTTTTTGAAGGATGGAGGGGGTTGGTTGGTTAGTTTGGCATGCATTTTTTTTGCAGCTGTATCTGCACCTAAATGTTGTGATTAATACAGACCAGTACTTTGCCTGATACAGCTGAGTACTTTTTCCTGGTGTTGTCCTAAGTCTTTCCTTTGTTGCTATGAACTCAGTGAAAACTCATTATATCAAGGTTAAGACCAGCCAAACAAAAAACACCTCTCTCTGTTACCTCTGTCCACATTATTCAAATAGCAGTGGAATTCTATCTCCATTTACTTACTGTTTGGCTTAACTGGTATGTGTTTAGCCCATCTAATATTTCCATAAGTCTGTCTTGCAAGTGAATTATCACTTGTGTTTTGCTACCCTGGATTTCTTCCAATCTGTCACTGTCTCCCTGTAATGAGATGCCCAGAGCTGCTGCAGGTGTAGTTGTATTTATTGTCCTACATAGATGAAATACCCTCTGTAGATTGAATGCTATTAAAAAAGCTATGGACTTTGTGCTGCCAAACTGCATTGCAAAAGCGTTTCTTGATTGCTTCAACACTGCTACAAGGTCTCTTTCTGTGTGTTCAAGGATGAGATACTAATTTTGATTTTTCTTTTAATTAATTGAAACAACTGCGGAAACCTAATCTGTTCACTTCCATCGAAGTCTGAGGCAGCTAAGATGATTAGGCACCTCCTTTTTACTTGGCTTAGGTTAAGCAAGGTGAGCCCTGTGTGAAACAGTTTGTAAAAAGTAATTGTTACAGCCTAAGTGACATGAAAGTGCGGTGAAAAGAAGGTAAATGTGAATCTGTGGAAGAAAGACAGTTCAGTCCATGCTCACACCTTCTGAGACTTATATAAATGATAAATGCAACTCCTTGATTGACTCATTATGTAGAAGAAGGCAGAACTAATGCATAGCTAACTCATATATTAGGCACGCCCTGCATAAGGCAAGCGGGGGCATCTCTGTGACTTTTAGATGTGAAGGAGTAGCGGTCAAAAATTGCAGTCACAAATGTTGTTTTTCTCTCAGAGAATATTGCATCTTTAACATTCAGCAGTTCCCTTGATGTCTGTCAATGCGTCTGTTTGTTTTGGGGAAGAAAAAGATGAAAAGCTGCTTTTTGGTAAGGTCAAAACCTTTCCTTTTCAAGCATACCTGGAATGTTTTGATTGTTTCAAGATTCACATTCTTACTTTACAAGAAAAAATAAAAATGTAGATCTGTACGCTCTAGAATAGAAAGTATGTTTACATTTATCTCTTACCTTAATAGACTAATCAAAACAAAACTATATGTGTTTTTCAAAACCATATAGTTCAGTTAATGCTGCTGTCCTAATAACTAAAAAAAAAAAAAAAAGGCATTAGAAACTTTTTTTTCTCTTTACTATTAAAACATCATTTTTATGGGACAGAAAATGCCATGCTCAGTCAGGTACTGAGCTGGCTTTGAAACACTGAATGTAGTGTGCAAGGTCGACATAGCAAAAGGATAAGTTAGATCATGCACAAATACAAGGACACAATCCCAAATACCAGTATTAGTATACAAGCTGGGGCCAGCTGTTTGGTTTCAAATACCAGAGCAAATAATTCAGCTTAATGGGGACATGTTTTATAGTAACCCTATTCCAAATCATCCTCTTTTATTGCAATCTTCCTTCAGAGCTAGCAGCACAAGTAAAATCAAAGCTTCGCTGAAGAGTGAAGCTCTGCCTGTGACTTTACCCTATGCCTCTGTCAGTACCTTGTACAAGGCCAAATTCGTCAGCAACCTCCTGTTCTCTGTGGGAAGGTTCTAACGCAGGATTTTTCAAGAATTTTCCTCTAAGGAGGTTCATTTTCGTCTAATGAGAACATATGGTTTTGGCAGCACCAATCTTTAAGGAACGCAGTCAGCCTTTTTTCTTTTTTTTTTTCTCCTTTAGAAAGTATCAGCCTAAGTACTGAGCTCACTTACCAGTAAATCACCAAATAGAATGAAGTATTCCAAATGTAATCATAACTATCCTCACTTGAAGAAGGCTTGGACTGATGTGAATCATAACTGCACTTCATAACAAAGATAATATTGTGTAAATGTTCCTATCCAGAAGCAATGAGTCATGCTACAATGACCGTCACTTAATCATTCTGACTAAACAGAGGATCAACATTTACAACTGAACGTGTTAACTTTCGAAATATTTTGGAGAGAGAGAAGTATGGCAAAGTGCAAAAACTTAGAAAAGCTACAACTGCATATTGATTCATATGACCTAACCACTACTAGTTTTACTTGTAAAATATGTGGTCAGTGAGGTGTGAAAGGTAGTTATGATTTCAGTGAACATGCTTCCAAAAAAGTAGAGTGGGTAACATGTTTTCAGTATCAGGAAGAATACTCGACTTTTTACCATGCTGTCTGTGTTCCTCTCACAGGAGATGAATGTAATGAAGAATGCCTACTATAGTTGAGAATAAAAACAGTATAGGTTGACACAAACAGGGGATTTTGCTTTTTTTCTTGATGTACCTAACTTTCTATACTTTAACTGTTGATGAAAACCTGTTATGGAGTGGCAGTTTGCTATCAAATGGCCCTTTAAAGAACTGGTTTGTAATCCCATAGTCATTACCTTGGACTCCTCTTGGTCTGGTACAGATTTAACAGCTTTCCTTTACAAACTCCTTAACAAAATAAAGCTTTTTCTAAAATAAAATCAAGTTTAAACATAAAATTCTTAAACACTAGATTGTTTTTTCCGTACTGCCAAACATAGAACAGGAACCAGCAATGTGCCCTTGCTGCAAAGAAGGCTAGTGGTATGAGACACAGACCTACTGTAAAGAGTCCAGTGCATCACCGCTAAAATGATTAATGTACTGGGACTGGAGCATCTCTCGTATGAGGAAAGGCTGAGAGACCATGGACTGTTCAGCCTGGAGAAGAGAAGGCCCAGGGAGATTTTGTCAATGTGTGTAAATACCTGAAGGGAGGATGTACAGAAGATGGAGCCAGGCTCTTTTCAGTGGTGCCCAGTGAGAGGACAAGAGGCAATGGGCACAAACTGAAACACTGGAGGTTCCTCCTGAACATCAGGAAACATTTTTTTACTGTGAGGGTGACAGAGCACTGGCACGGGTTGTCCAGGGAGGTTGTGGAGTCTCCATCCTTGGAGATATTAAAAACCCACCTGGAGATGGTCCCAGGCAGCTAGCTTTCTGTGGCCCTGCCTGAGCGGTGACGTTGGACCAGATGACCTCCAGAGGTCCCTTCAAACCTCAACCATTCTGTGATTCTGTGATCTCCTGTAACTGAGTATCCCAGTACTGATGATGACCCAAAATGGCACCATTTGAGTAAAACAGGAAGAGCTGAAATCCATTCTAAATTTATGTTGGATCCCTACTAACCTTCATGAACTTTGGAGAGTATATTTGCTCTGACTTCTCTCTGAACTCTGCTTTTCCAGTTCATCTGGCACAACTTCTACACATGCAACACTTTCAAACCTCTGCCTTAGCCCATGTATTCCCCTTTCCACTTTGTTCTTCACAGATGTTTCTAATTTACTGTCCTCCTCCAAGTTCTTGGACTGATATGACATTTATCTGGTGGTGTTGTCCTGACATGGTCATGTCTCCTGCTGAACAATATTTTCTTGTTTCTTTGTAGTATTCTGTCTGCATCCATCCTTTGAAGCAGGGAACACCTGTTTTTTACACACTGATTAACCTAGACTGGAGATTCCTGGGCTCTCAGGTAATACAAGTAGATGATGAGGATAGCAATACGATGTGAGGCTCCAGCCTAGCATATTGATTTTACCTACATATGAATATCAAGTTTTGGAATAAAATCTGATGCCTCAAAGACCGTTTTAAAACTCTTAAGGATTTCCTTGGAACCAGGACTTCATCTTTGCTTTCCTAGCTAATCCAAAGCTGAAACTTTGAATAATTTCATGTTCAGCTAGTACTGTAAGTTATACCTACTGAATCCGATTAAAGAATACTTTCTACGGGGAAATGAAGCACAGAAATATTTTCATAGATTGTGAGAGGAAAGTTTTGTAAACATATAAATGATATACCAATTGGAGCACAAAAAAGCCTAGAGGCTTTTTTTTTTCTTTTTTCTGAAAGAAAAGAAAGGAACAAAGATTTTGTTATTACACAAAGATGCCATCAAAACTATTCTACAGAATTTTGCAGCCCTTCTTTCCTTGAGCAAAATAAGGTGGAATGCAGCCAGTAAAAGAATCAACGTCAAGAAAATAGTCAGGCTTTTTAAGAATAAAGCAGGTCGTGTGCTTTTAGAGAAACATAGTTCTAAATGTGGAGGGCACAACATATTCTTAAATGTTTGTCATAATTATTCTTTTTCTCACTGATGTTGATGTACCTTTCCTACTCTGGATGTAGCAAACTTTAGATCCCTAGTGAAAAGAAAGGAAAGAACTAGAATGATGGTAAAAGTGAACTTGGAAAAAAAAAAAAAGATCATAGTTGGATAAATCCTCTTCTTTAGTGTTTATTCACTCAAACAGTAGATATTACCTTTTTAGAGACAGTTTAAGCACAGCATGGTGCCTTCTCTTTCTAGAAGGAGGCCTAGATGATTTTCTGTGTAGTAGGACTGTAACAGGGAGGTCGGAAACTCCATTTCATAACTTCAATCTTAGTGAGACCATCTATTCAAACTTTACATTTGCACAGTCACTTGCTATCAGGGAAAAATGAGTAGGGGACAGAAGAGTGTTCATAAATAATTTTGAAGAGCTAGGTAGCTGGCACCACTGCTGGCTGCTATTTTTGCACTGTACAAGAAAACGGGTACTGTTTATGTCGTCTCATAAAATCCCTTCTGCTTGAGGTCACGGCCAGGCCCTGAAGCTCACACACTCTCATGCATTATACCAGCACATTTGGCTCGTATAAACCTACTCCCACCCATCTCTAGGTCCTGTTAGTGCAGCTCTGGGCTTTCAGCAGGGTGACATGGTCTGGGGTAGGTGGGCTCCCCGGCACGCTTCTTTCTGAAAACACCAGGCTGGAGACCAGCCTCTCTTGCTTCTCCACTGTAACAGATATGGGACATGCCTGGGTAGCTTGGCTAGGTAGAAGGAGCATACTGAGTCTCCATGAGAGGTTTGTAAGCGTGACAGCAGGAGGTCTGCCTTGGCTGTATGGCTGTTAACAGCGGAGGGAGTCTGCATCAAAGATGGTTTCTGTATCAGCGGCGTATAAGAGCTCTTGCAGTTAACAGAGAGGCAGGCGTTGCATGGCTGCCCACCCCGGCTGGATCCTGTAGGCGTCATGGGGCAGGCCCTGTCCCACTGCTGAGGAGACCTGAATGTCTCCCACCCCTCCTGACAGACTGAGTCCTGGCCAAGGGCAATGGAGCCACCGCCAGCCTGGGAGGAGCGTGGGAACAGTGTGAGTAACTGTGATAGCAAGGTTAGACAATGACGACTGGCACTCAAAATGAAATGAAAATAGACACAAACCAGCCCAGTCAAATCAGCAGGCGCTTAATTCCGTGTTCCCTGCGCTCTCTGACATGGTGGCTCTGGCTCCAACATTAGCTGCCACCTCCGAAATGTTTTCCTTCATGCACAAGATCAGTAAGAGTAAATTCAAACATCTCTATAGGAAGTAAAAAATTGAGAGTGATAAGTCAGCAAGACAGGTGATATTTTCTGAAAGTAACATCGTGATCTACTTTATTTACAGCCAGTCATAATAGCAAAAGAGCAGCATGTAAATCTTGAAGAGGGAGTCGAAGGTGGAAAGATGATTGTGGAAGGAAGTACATACCAAAAGAAAGAAGAGCACTGGAGACTCTGTATTTATTTTTAGTTTATTTATCCATGCCTATTTTACATGTATCATTAATTAAAATGATACGAGTGTGACGGTAGGTCATTTGTTCTGCAGTTGAGTTGTGAGGAAACGGAAAGTTTGAATCTTCTTGGCGTAGATAAGCTGTTGCAAAATTTGACTTCGAAAAAAGTATTCTGGCAGAAAGGAGTCAGCAAGGATCACAAAGTTCAGTGGATCATGGCCTAAATTCAAACTAGTTTTAAGAATTTTTATCACAGCCTTTCTTCTAGATATCTGCTGGCTGTAATCTGGGTTGTACAAGATCTAAATTCATAGAGATGAAAATCCCCCTTTAAAGTCAGTCAGGCTTTTCAGTACACAGGAGTTACATATCAAAAATAGATTTAGTAAACTAGAATGTCCATGAACATATCCTATCTCTCCTTCACCTAATCAGAGGAGCAATGACTCATTTTTATGACACAGAAGGTATTGATGCATCAATAAACTATCACTTCTGGTTCTTAATTCTGGTTCTTAATTCAATTAATTTCATTTAAAAAAAAAAGTTATTCATGGTTACTATGGGGAATGAAAGTACACAGTGTAACCTCAGCTCTGACTCTATTAATATGAAATTATCAGTTTGGTTATGTTTCAGCTATTTAACCGTCAGTTACCATAGCAAATGAAAGTGAAGAGAACCAGTATGTTTATATCACCATGATGCACTATTTAGCCACGTGATTTCTTAGCATTTATTCAGATATTTTGTCACTATCATAGGCAATTAATAATCCAAAAATGCAGAAGACTTATGTGTATTCAGTACACTCTCATACACTGTGTTAAGATCATTTTTTTACCCTGTTTGTAACACATCTTTGCTCTGCAAAGAGACTTCATTGCTGCAAAAGAAGTCTTCACAGACAAGTGGATCCAACCTTTTCAGCCTTCACATTGCTCAAACACTTCTGTTACTTGAAATGAGAGCATCCCTCCCATTTGTATTGCATCATGGAAGTTTGTCAAGTTGGGTAAGGTGGCTTGACCTTGCATTTCCTCTGTCTTGTAAAGACCAAATAGCTGTTGATTGGCACTTGCCATTCTGAGCTATAGCTGCAAATGTACTCTTAACATTTAAACACTAAACAGAATACCTATAGGCAAAGACATTTTTTAGTTTTAGTCTGGAAAGATGTACATTTACATTCTGTCAGGATAATTTAAAATTTGCTGAAGTGATTGTCTTCTGCTTTTGCAAATCCATTTTTAAGAGGATAGGCTTTGAAAGTTTGGAAATACAAGCAATTAAATGAGAAAAGGAAATTAAACTCTTGCAAAGAGGAAATGGAAAAGCTTATCAAGTACTTGTCAAATTCTGAATACCAGACTCTTTTATGATCAGTCGTGAAGAAGTTACAAGCAATTAAGGGAGCCACTGATAGCTATTTATGTTTATATCTAGAACTATGGGAAATGTAATGGTTCTGTATATACTCTGAACTGGTCCTTTTCAATCTGCAACCTAATGCATATTGCAGAACTTCGTATTCCAAGAGGCAACTCATCCATAGGGAAAACAGAATAGCCTTCATAATGTAAAGTTGCAGTCATGGTGCATCAGTGGTTTCCTCCCTTCCCCTTCTAGATAGGAATATCCTTTAGAAAGCAGTTAGGTAAGGCTGGTGTGATTTCACACGGGAAAGTATTTCATATGAGTGGCAAGATAACAATTGCTACTAGTAGCACTCATGAAGTGACATGAGAGGACTCAGAGGATGTCTTGCAATCTGTTTTGAATATCCTTTTTTTGTCTGTTTTTCTTTTTTATTTACTATTTTGTTGTTTTAAAAGAAGAGTTTGGGTCAAGTAACATTTCTCTCTATTCTTCTCTTACAAGTAAAATAATTGGCTATAGTAACATTATTTCTACACCTCTGGCTTTATCATACTCTTTTTAGATTTTTAGCATCATATTCTTTTTATGTTAACTTGAATACAGACGTGTCTTCTGACCTCCACAGTTTTTAGATGACAAAATCACTTTACAGTTTCCATTTGTGATAGAATTAAGCATCATCCTCCTCAGCAGCAGGAATGAAAGTGTTTAAAGCAAAAAGAGTTGAATCTTGCTAAACTCGGACTCATGAGAATTGATTGTATAATGTATTGCAAAATTACATTACCTTCTAAGTCAATGTGGGCCACCTTAATATTTTATACAGACAGACAGAGAGGGTAGAAAGTCAGCAAAAATATGAAAGGGAAATTGTTTAGATTTAAATATGTGTGTTCACAAGAAGAGAGGAGACTTGTCATATCAAACAGTTCTTTGTTTCTTGATAGGCTTTGGAGTGATGTCTTCTTTCCTGAAGAAGCATCAAACCAACAAAAAAAACAGTTTTTTGAAATGGCTTGGCAGTACTTTGTGAGCAGAAGTATTGCACACAACTCCACTTCTTTGGGGGGGGGCGGGGAGGGTGAGCGAAATGTGTGACTTAATTGATATGACTGAGTATACCCATAGTTTTCTGCTAACTTGACTGGACACTAGATGAAGTCCAGAAAGGAGACAGTATTCATAAAAAACTCAAGTAACAGCCTGACTAACTTCCAGCTCTGCGTATAAACAATGGTAGCGTGGGGGAAAGCCCATGTGTTGAAATAATTCCCACATACAAAAGTAAAGGTCATTTTAAAGGTACTTTAAAACTCTTCCTGAAATTCTCTTTTCCATCCCAGCACTCATATGTTGGTAGAATGAGCACAGTCTGATTTGCTTCTGTCAGGTTAAAAAAAAGCAAAGCAAAACAAAACACTAAAATTCCAAGTAAAGAAGAAAAAATCTCCAAACCAGTGAAAGTCAAGCAGGAAAAATGTAGTTGTTGCTTCTTGCTTCAGATTGGCCTTGCAGTGCCAGCAGCTTCAAAACATTTCTGTAATGTTGTGTGAGCAACTTTCATATGAAATTAGTGGTAGAAAGCTTTTGTGAAAGGTAGTGCATAACTGAATTTCTGCTACTGTATGGGTTACAAAATCAAATATGCATAACTTGCTGTCATCCTAAGGTGGAATAAACATAAGAAGCACTCTAACAGTCTCAGTTCTTGACCAACCTTAAAAATCCAAGGCAATGTTTGCACTTAAATATAAACAAGGGCAAGCTATACAGCAATGCATAAAACTACTTTGGTGTTTCTCAGCTTTGGGATTTTGACTGAAATATTACTAGGGCTTTAATTAGATATTTTTTGACATAAAATAAAAATCCCAGTCCTACATAGTTCATCTCAGTTTATGGATCGACTATTGCCTTTGGAGCCTTATTCAGTAAATGTTACCCATCTTTTTGCTGTAGTGCTTGCAGGAGTTAAAATTGGAGGCTAGATAAACACATTGGTTTACACTGCTTTATTTATGTTTTCATATGCTTCCATACAGCTTCATAGCATTCATCCATTTCCCATCTGCTTATCTGAAAAGCAGAAGGATCAAAAATACCAACACATACCAGACATACAAATCATTATTACTGCCTTTGTCTGGCAGTCTTAAAAATGGTAACATTCAGGTGCATACAAATCATCGATTGCTTGTACAGAGAAGTAAACTCTTCCTAAACAAGGCTTTTAAGGTCTTTTTTTCAGAACCGAGGCTTCAAGAAGTTTTGCTAGACCTGTTGACGTGTGTTGGATTGTGTAATGACTGCTGGACACTGGGACGTCCCAGTTCTCCATCTGATACAGTACAGAAAACTAAATTCTACACACACACGAATTAAAAGGACTACTTAAAACGTAAGTTTTATCAGTTAAAATGAAACAGCCTAAATGACTTAAAATGTATGACATCTAGTAACAATTAGAAAAACTGATTCAAATGTCAGAGAATTGGTAGAGTGCACATACATAGGCTGAATTCCACTATTAGCCTTCAGTGCTGTGATTATTATTTCATGGGTTCCTCTTAGGCACCAAAGAAACCTCGAAGCCAAAACAAAAACCCATATTAGTCTTGAGCTAGGGGAAACTCTTTGCTGAATCTAAGAAAAGGCTACTGAAAAATACCTCACAACTTATATGGCCTGTAGACATCCAAAATTTTTTGGAAATTATGTGATGGCCAATGCTACTCCACCTGATAGTGCTTGGAGTTGACATAAGGGAAAGAGATTAAAACAAATCAAAACATGTTTATGCTTGTATAAATTATGGCTCTTTCCTCTCATTTTTTTCTTTCAGAGTCAGGAGTACCTCAGAAAACAGAGTTCAAATAGGGATATTTATCCCCAAATAAATGACACTGATTTGACATAGGAAAAGAAAATCAGTCTGAGTCCTTACCTTACTGAGATGCTGGCTGTCAGATTCATTCATTCTTCAATCATGGGATTATATGGAAAACCGCTATCTATAAATTGACTAGGTATTTGAAAGCACCTGAATCTTCTAAATCTACCTAGCTTCCTTGGGACTCCAATAATTTCACCCTTAGGCAAGAAAAAATGTGATATTTTTTCCCCTCTCTGAATGTAAATTTACATAAGGGCAAAGAACAATGTAAAAATGATCCTTCTTCTGGGTTCATCCTTCTTATCTCCCCCTCACTCTGGGCTGAGGCTTTCGGTCTTGCCTTCTCCAAACTGAGACTGAGTGTCTCGTATTGACTGAATTAAAGGCTCTGTAAAAGTACCAGGGAAAATCTGCAGAGATTCAGAATGTTTGTTGTGAATATTACTGCAGAAATTACAGCATATCCCAGGCTGGAAGAAAAGATCATATTTGGGAGCATCTTTAAAGCAGAGTAAACAAAACAAAAAACAGCTTATTGCCATCTCTCTTCTTCCCTTCCCCTCACAAATGCAAGAAAAGTTTGACAAGGAAATATCAGCACAGAGAATAGAAAGCAGACTTCTTTACATACGTAAACTGACAGGTCTGTCACTCTATTCCCCCTCTTCGTGTCTTGTTATCAAATCAGCCACCCTTGGAAAGCATTTTATATTGTCTCTTGATGCAGGGAGCTTCAAAATGTTTCAACTTCAGGTTTATTTGAGGAGGGTGTACTGGAATCAGACCCATCTCTCTCTCTATTCTTTAGTTAAGCAGAGTCTGTTCCCACTTTCACAAATGAAAAGATTCAGTTTTGACCCAGAAGGCTCAAGGTGTTTAATGCTTTAATTTTACATTACAACACCATCCTGAAATCCTACACAGGGGTGGGGCACACATCTCTGAAGTGATGTGCTAAGAGTAATGTCATTCTTTCAATATTTTTTTCCCAAAAAAACCCATACAAGGCCACTTTAGAAAACAGAACATCTCTGATTTATGGAAAAAAATATACATGGCTAAGCGGTACGTTTGACTTATTTTGTTCAATTACTTTGTGGAGAGCTCTCAGAATGAAAGAAAAGCAAAGTCTGAAATTAGCGTGGGTGTATTTAGCTCAGCTTTGTCTCCGGACTGGCAGCTAACTGCCTGTCAAAAGGTTTTAAAGTAAAGTTCTTGATTGTAGGTCAGTCCTCAGTGGATAAATCACAGAAACAGCCACAGATAAGGCACATGGTTGGCTATTCTCCCACTGAGGAGAGACTGCATTAAGGTAGACTAATGAATACTGAATCATTTTCTCACCCTCGGGGTGGACGCCCCTGTCAGGGCTGAGTCACTGTGAAAGCAGTATGCTGAAGTGATTTAAAATGCAGCAGCCTTTAGTGCTGGTGACAGATGGATATAACTTGGGCATCATACGTACTCATTTTTAGGCCTTCACAAGCCATGAGTGCAAATATACAAGAAAACGAAAGATAAACTGTGATACAAGTCTCCTGTTCGTGTGTACTTTAGAAAAGTGTAAAGTGGAGACTTTTTCATAGCCATTTAAAAGGGCCACAGGGGACTGTCTTCTAGGGTAGTCAAGGGTGGATATTTTATTCCAAGGTTTCTTTGTTGCTTTCCTTTTTTTCCAGACTGCAGAATTTCCTGGAAAAAGCAATGTGTTACCTCTGCATAATGAAACTGCATCTTTTACATTTTCTGCTGAAAATTTGTTCTGATGTGATCATCAGCTTACCTAGTCAGCTGGAGGTGTTACAGCATCAGAACTGCAGATATGAAAAGCTTGATGTACATTTTGGTTTTGTCAGTTGCATTTTAAATAGAAATACATGGACTTGTTTGAGAGAGAAGATAAAAGGGTAACTTTAGAAGCATCTACCACCCTGAAGGAAAGGACTGATTGAAAAAACGCTATTAGAGTCTGGGTGAGAAATTAAGCAATAGTTTCCAACCTGGCTGAAAGATATGTCTTATGGGCTAGACTCTGCCCTGGATTATGATTTCTGTTCATATAACCCTGTCGTTTGGCATCAGCAGCTACTCACAAGCCTTGCATGTTGGGGCTTGTAGTGGGTTTTCAGGGGCCTCCCATAGCAATCAGTGATCAGCCTGGGGACCAGCCCAGGAGAGGCAGTAGTTCACGCACTGAACAGCCACTGATGCTGCCAGGGGGACTTTGATGAAGGTCCAACTGTTTGCTATCAAAAGTTGCCTTCTCCTGAGCCTTTGAAAAAAGATTTGCGCAACCCTGTGATCTCTCTGTGGAGAGCCCTCATTAGCCAAGAAGTGCAAATAATGCTGCCTGGGCACAGCCACAGAACATATCGTGTAAGGAATGCTATTAATAAAAAAATGGATAATGAAACTTCATAACGTACATGCATGAATTCTTCTAGCTACTCAGTCTCTAACCGTAGTCTATGGAAACCTAAATTGGAAAGCTGCTTGGGAAAGGAATCACGTGCCAAAGGGTGGCTATGAATAGTCACTAGCAGAATAGCTTTATGAAAACAATAGCTCTAATGCTTGTATGCTGTTCTATGTCATTTAGAACATTGCTGTTCATTGTAGAAAATGGGACTTTTAAGCTGACCTTCTGGTTTACCTTTGGGGAAGCTAATGCTTGTACTGCGGGGGGGGGAAGCTGGTTGGTTGTTTTTTAATATGGTATGTGCCACAAATGAGAATGTCAGAAAGGTCTGAAATTTCATCTCATCCAAATCTATTAGTGTTAATGTTCTTTTCATTATGATTTCATCAGGATTAATTAACGGAATCTGTGACTAATATGCTGCACATATTTGATATGCAAAACCAAATCAACTGTACAATTTATGTTTCCTTACAGCTGGTGCTTCACATGTTGACAGTCAGGAGTATAGACTACATGCGTTAGTCCACACCAGCTGTCTGTGACTAGTAGCTCGCCTTCCTGAGCCATGAGGTGCCCTGGATGACAGTGAAGCTAGCGGCCAACCCTGCTGGAGTCAGAGCTTCTGCAGTGGACAGCCCAGAAAGCAAACAGCCTCATTTTCTTACAAGCTCAGGAGGTTCAACACATGTTTAGATTATGCCGCTATAAATGCGTCACGGGTCTTACATTTAAAAATAGTTCTGGATAAACTTATGGACCGCCTCATATTTGTTTTCAATGACTTGTCCAGTGGTCACTCTGAGAGCCCTATAAATTGCCTCACTGGCATGATTCATCAGTAAGGAGACACAGTAGATACAGGAGTGGGCTGCTTATAATTGTCAGAAATGCATTCAGGTTCAGCAGTGACAAATTTCTGTTGATAGCAATGGTGGTGTCCAATTAACCCCTCTCTACATAAACATCTGATTTTTATGGAAGAAGCCATTTTTTAAGTGTCTTTTCTTTTTTATTTTGTGGGCAGATCGCAGGATAAATATTTGAGGTCCTTTGTACCTTTTTTAAAACATGACAAACCACCTTTAAGGGCAACAAGATCTTGATGTATTGATATATTTTGAGGCACAGAACGAAAATGGTGCAAATCTGTTTTCTGATTTCACTGGGCTTGGCACTGGCTCCTGGATATTTACATCTCAATTTCTTCCACTCAGATGTGGTATTTGATTTGAGTGTTTGTGAAAGCTACCGATCCAACAGTCCTGCAGACTGAAGCCCTCCATTTATTCACCTGTTAAGTACAAAGTTCAAGATTCCCTTTCCAATTAAAGTGCCTCTGCTCGTGCTGGCCAGACCACCTCGAGGGAGGAATCATTTAGATTCCAACCACACGCTTTCCCATGCCTCACTCTTGCGAATGCCAGCGAGAAGCCGATTTATGCCAGCTGTTGCATATTTCTAATGGGCACACTTGTCTATAGGGAATAAAGCAAGCGGATAACTTCTAGAAGATAACAATTTCAGGTTACTACAGGTCTAAACTGGACTTGAACTGATACTCCAGAAAGAAATTCTTCCCTTCCATTACCAGTCCAGATACACCTCGGAGTTTCTGTGGGGCTCCATGAAGTATCTTAATGGAAGTGGATCTATTTTTAAAATATATCCGTTAACAATTAAGTGGATTATCTGAATTTCAGGCTGTATTAACTGCACTGAGATGTAGTTTATACTTAATAGGTAAGGAAAGTGGCTGATATTATAAATGCAATACATGTATATTATACCTGGTGCACATTTATCTAAACAGTGTCAGGTTTTGAAACAGCTTACATTAACTCTGCATCTGTGCTGTGAATCCAGAAAGAAGTTGAGGTTTGCTCAGCTAAATCCTTTTTCATGGTGTTGGCAGCTGAGGAGGAGTTTGTCACTGATATGCTTATTTTTTTCCCCCGTTTCATATTTCTGAAAAGGACCTAAATGAGAATAGATTGATTCTAAAGTAAACAGAAGGAGCGACGCAGAGACAATAATGATGGGCATGTTCCAGTTGGATGGATTATGGGAGAAGTCCAAAACCTCCACGTTCTCATTTTCCCACAAGACAGCCAATTCTGACACTTTAATATATAGGCACGGATATACCAGGGTGGGAGCAAGGAGGTGCTTCATTCCTATCTGTTGTTGTAGCTCAATGGCTTTGGTACCACACATACTACTGGGACCACGCTGTAGTGGGTGAATGAAGAGTCTCACCGTTTCAGGGAGAAGGTAGAGAGGGTTGTGGTACATTCCCCACAAGCTGTGTTAAGTACCCCTTCTCTGCTGTTGTCACTGATTTGGGACGGAAAGAAGCTTTGTTAGGACTTCAGCATGCTGTATGTGGCACACTTGGTCCTTGGTACGTGACCCACAGGAGAGGGCTGAGCCTCACCATTCTTGCTAGAGGCATATATTTCTGAATTAGAGTATTGATTTCTCTAGTGTTTTCCACTACTTTGAGTGCCCTGAAAAGCCACTATAAAGTTTTTTGCTGGTAGAGAAAGTATGAGTGCTGACAGTGCGGGTTTTGGAAAAGGGCAGAGAAGGCAACTGGGACAAACGCTCTCAGGGGCAATGGGGATGCCTGCACTATATAACTGAAGCCTTGGCAACAGCTGGCAATTGCTGCCCATGGCGTCATATATATTGACTATATATGTCCAGAGGGCCATGTGGAACAAGAAACCTTATCCTGTTGAATCTGAACTATGAACCTGGAAAAGAACTCACAGTAGATGAGACAGAAAAGCCAAATGCCTATATGCCTTTCCCTGCTTCAGTTTCCTACCTTCCTCAGCTGTTTGGAGTGGGTTTTATTTGCTTCCTGTGGTGTGCTTTTAAAGGACTGATCAAAATCCTCCAAGTTTTACTTCAGTTGGTTTTTTTTCCTTCCACATCTTGTTCCTTTTCTGTCATTTCTCCTGTCTAAAACAACCAGCCAGAAGCCCTTGAAAAAATAAATTCCAGATCCTCTTGACAAACGACCCCCTGTTCGGCTTTGCCAGGTGACTGATTAGTTACTGGTATCCTTGGCCAGGCTGTGTCTTCTGTAGAGCTGCCAGTTACTTCATCCAGTGGTACTTCCACATGAATGAGTGATCACCAGGGACTCGCAGCCTTCTTCTGTTAGCCTTGTATCACTTTCTATTACATAGATGAAGATACCCAGATAGACAAAACCTTCAATCAATCTACTGTTTGGAGTCTGACACATACAATGAGAGTCTGTAGTATTAAAGAGAACTCATAGAAGTCAAAAGAGATTTCTCAGATCATTACAGAACTACAGTTATTTGCACTTGGCTAGCACATGCTAGGTTGTTCTTATATCCAAGTCTCTCAGCTGGAATCCATCTATTTTTTTTTCTCACGTTAAGACCTCCAGGTTTATTATGGTGGTATTTTTGCCTACTAGTAGATTGAAAGCAGTATGAGACATATTTGTTACATGAGGTGGGAAATTCTGTACATTGTAAGGATATCACCAGCTTTTTTCTTCCTAGCAGGCAGGAAGAACTAGACTCACCAATTCCCTGATCTGCAGCGCTTCTCTGAGAATTTTGAATTTTAAACTTCAAACTTTAGACTAACAGCTCAGGTCAAAAAACTGACTAATTTCCAGCTGTACCCCAAGACTAGTCTTTGATCTGTGGGAGGGAAATTTTCACTGTGGAAATCTTTCTTTCTTTGTTTTTTTAGGTAGTTGCACTATGGGCTAAACAGAGAAAAATCAGTGTCTTTTGCTCCTTGCCCTTTCCTGGGAGGTGCATTGGGGAGTTCAGGCAACGATTTAAATCAGGTGAATTTTGTCTGTACGCTTGTCCCAGATGAGTTGCTTCCACACAAGAAAGGAAAGGAGACAAGAAATAAAGAAAACGTGGCTTTAGAGAATTTCTGACCCACTTTTGCAGACAGAGTTTGCCAGGAGGGCAACATTCAAGATGATGCCTAGATAGGAACTCAATTATAGGTTGCACCAGTAAAACATACCTCTGAGTGGTGCTTTGACAGTTTTTCCCTTTAGCTTTCCTTTTTTAATCTGGGAGAACCCTACAAACCAAGGCAAATATGTTTAGTGGAGTCATAGACCAATCTTTACCATGCAGATCCATAGCAAATATCCCAGACACCATTATGAGGTTATGTTTAGGATATTTGCAGCTAGACTAGACAGCCTGTTAATGGAGACTAGGAGGGTGATGCTTGGGGCAGGCATTTCACAGAATCACAGAATGGTAGGGGTTGGAAGGGACCTCTGGAGATCATCTAGTCCAACGCCCCTGCCAGAGCAGGGTCACCTAGAGCAGGTTGCACAGGAACGTGTCCAAGCGGGTTTTGAATGTCTCCAGAGACGAAGACTCCACCGCCTCTCTGGGCAGCCTGTTCCAGTGCTCTGACACCTTCAAAGTAAAGAAGTTCCAAACATGCTTAGAAGATTGAGAAGCTTTGGGTGGTCATCCCAAATCATTTTGTGGACTATTACATCTCATTGACCAACTTAGCATTTTTGGCTTCTGTTACAGTGCATATGTCACTTATATCCGCCAACATCCACCATCACCCTCAAAGCAGGTGGCAACTCACTAAAAAAATCAGCAGGCAGTATGGGACCCTTTGGTTTATGATTTATTTATTTCCAGCTCAGCTTCTAATTTTGCAAAAGAAGGCTTCTCAGCATGCATCAGCAAGAGATTAATCTTGTATACCTCTCAAAAATAGCTGTTTATAGCTTTCCTTGTTTGTCAGGAGCCTTCCTTTTATTCTCAGCCAGTAGCCTGTTATGTGGATGATGTGCAGATGGTCATTCTTTCACCTTTAGGTCCTATGGTAGATGTATTTGGTAAGCAGCAGTCCTTCACAACTTGCAAATTACTCTGTCAAAGGCATTTATTTCTTCAAAGAAATTAATAAGACATTGGATCTATTTACATAGATTCTTAGTTTTATTGTCCGCAGCAATCTCAGGGTTACCACACAGAAACCTAAAGAAAAGTTAAGGCTGTACAGAGTCATTAGAAAAGCCAGCTTAAATCTTCATTTCTGACAGACATACATGACTGAAGGTCAGGTGCTGCAATTTTTAATTTTACAACTATAAACACTGAGTTTGGAAAAGGATAACTCATTTATTTCTCTTTTGTTAAAGCATGGGTAAATATATTCATGACACTAAAACATTTGCATTATTAAAGCATTCAAATGAACTTGAAAAAATTGCTAATCTTAAAAGGCTACAATCACTTTTGCCCAGACATGAATAAATAACTTTTTTACAGCATCTGTAAGCTTAGGTTGTCCATTTGCCCTTGTGTACTTGCAAACTCTTATGCCAGTTGAGTCACCTGGATCAAAGCCATGTTTTAATAAGACATAAAAGAAACAATCTATATTTGCTGTCAGCTTTCTGTACTGTAATTACAAAAATAATTGTAATTGATTTTACTCCTTTAGAAAAAAAAAAGTTGACCCTTCATTTGCTTGGGCAAACCAAAATGGTGGTTAACCATATTCAGTGACCTTTCTCTTAGCTGGCAGTTGGCTTGTGACAGATGAGGCTGAGTAATCAGCCAACTGTGGTAAAAACCAAAGCCATCTACCTGATGCAGTCTGTTCTGAACTATCATTTGTGATACATATGAATTTGTTATGAAAGCTTCAGCATTTGGAATATCTTTGTCCTTCTGTCCAGACATTGAAAAATTGTTAAAGCCTGTTTCTTCACAGGGAATATATATATCATTTCTGAATTTATAGGGCTGGATTTAATAGCATTCTTTAGTTTCCTATTTTCCTAGAAACTTTTCCTTGCTAACTTTGGGAATTCCAGATATCTCCAGTGTTAAACATTTCCCCGAGAATGAGTAGTAGCAGTCTAACATCAGAAGGAACCAACATGAAAAAAGTGTGTCTTTCATTTGAGATGGTGTCTTTGTTACTGAAATGAAGAGAGGTAAGAAACACTAGTTGAAACATGGGAAATTATGATTACATGCTAGGAACAAAAAACTCACAGTGAGGGTAATCAAACAGTGGAACAGCTTGTCCAGAGATGATGTATGATCTCCACCGTTGAAGATATTCAAGACTCAACAGGACACAGCCCTGAGAAAGCTGACCTAAGTTGTCCCTGCTTTGGGAGCAGCAGCAGGAGTTGAACTAGGTGACCCCTGAAGTCTTTTCCAACTTGAATTACTCTATAATTCAGAGCCTGACATATGAAACGTGACAGCAAACTATTGTCTATCATCATTGTCAGTCCTCAGATTTTACGGTCAAGATATGATTATCTTTCCTGGTGTATAGATTGCCTTGAATTCTACAGCAAAAATATTCATGCCACCACTTCTATGTCACAGACCTACAACCATTTGTTCTTTGGAAAACTGTTCTTCATCTAGCAGGTGTCTGCTCTAGCAGGAACAATCCTGACTAAGCTTGTGAGTTTTGTCTTGTTGGAATATTAGGATTAGATGGTGCCTGCAAACAGAACAGGGAAGTGAAATAGTCTCCCTTAAGTTTCTTCTGAATGCTTAATCAGAAGTATATTTCATATACAAGCTTAAGAACATTAAAATTCAATTACTATTGGTTACTGTTAACTAATTTGAAAATTAGGGGGCCTTTGGAAATCAAAGCTATGATGATGGAATGACTGTTCATGCCTTTCCATGACATGCAGTGGAAGAATCAAAAGTGGTTGGGGTGGTTCAGATATGCTTACCATATCATGTAACTGGTGGGTGATGCCTGATGCAGGCAATAATGAAAATGGCTCAGCAATTGAACACGCAAACATAGATAAACTTCCAGTTTGAAACATACTTTTTTTTTCTTTATCTTTCTTTTCCTTCTCTGCCTGGGTTTCGAAGTTGTTAACCTTAGCATGTGGAAACATTCAATTTGGTTTTACCTTCCTTGGATAAGGAAATCAGTAAGGATGGTATGGGATGGAGGAATGGGGAACATACCCATGGACATTTAGCTGGTCTCCCAATTTTACTTGGTTAACAAAGTTCCCTTTAGAACAGGCAGAATAAAGAAAAAGCAAGAACTGCAACTGACTGTATTGGAAAACAGTTGGGTTTGCTATATTCTGTCTTCCTTTCATACATTCTATTAAGCAAAAAGTTATACATAACACAGTAGCTGGAGTATTCCTGACCTACGGTTTAATGGTATTAAAGATAAAGACTTCCTACCTCCCCACACATTTTTTAAAAGAAGACATGGAGTTGCTGGAGAAGAGAAGAAAATAAAAGAATCTCAGGTTCTGGGCAGCAACACCACACATATTGTTACCACTTTAACCAGTTTTAGATGTGCCTAGAGAGCATAGATTAATAGACTGTGATAGCTAGCAACTGCTATCATTCTTTCATCAGAGTCAGCATTATCACAGACGAATCAAAGAGAACCAGACCTAGTGCATGAAAATCCTGCACACGAAGAGGAGATACAGCTCGCTAGGACTATCATATTTCCAACAGGCAAAAGTAGGGGAGTGGAAAGGACAGGACATGATAGCCCTGTGCAGCGACAGGCTGTGATCCTTTTCTCCCAATTATGCTTGCTGATCTGTTTCCCATTCAGGGATGGGACACAAGAGCCTACTATAGGAAAAGCACTTGTTCTGACCTTATCCATACAGCATAACATGGAAGAACATATAATTTCAAGCAGTCTGAACCATCAGAAAACCATGTCTTTCTTGGGTGTAAGCCAATAATCCACAAGTCACCCCTGCATCTAAATTTGACTGTTAGTGAGAAAGAGGTGACATGGCAGAATAATGTTTTGTACACTACTGATTGCAGAAATCAAATTCTGTCCAGTGCTTGTCTAAACCAATGACTAACACTGGCCATCACAACAATTGGTTGATTGGAGAAGTATTGTATTGTGCCTTATTGTCTCCAACTTGATGACACCAAGCTGAGTGGTGCTGTCGACATGCCAGACGGACGGGATGTCATCCAAAGGGACCTGGACAAGTTCAACAAGGCCAAGTGCAAGGTCCTGCACTTGGGTCGGGACAATCCTCGTTATCAATACAGACTAGGGGATAATGTGATAGAGAGCAGCCCTGCAGAAAAGGACTTGGGGGTACTCATGGATGAAAAGCTGGACATGAGCCAACAATGTGCACTTGCAGACCAAAAGGCCAATCGCATCCTGGGTTGCATCAGAAGAACCGTGGCCAGCAGATCGAGAGAGGTGATTGTCCCCCTCTGCTCTTGTGAGACCCTACCTGGAATACTGTGTCCAGCTCTGGAGCCCTCAGCATAACAAGGACATAGACCTGCTGGAGCGGGTCCAGAGGAGGGCCACGAAGATGATCACAGGGCTGGACCATGTCTCCTACAAAGACAGGCTGAGAGAGTTGGGGTTGTTCAGCCTGGAGAAGAGAAGGCTCTGGGGAGACCTTATAGCATCCTACCAGTACCTGAAGGGGGCCTAAAAGAAAGCGGGGGAGAGACTGTTTGCAAGGGCATGTAGCGATAGGACGAGGGGCAATGGATGTAAAGTAGAGCAGGGTAGGTTTAGATTAGACATTAGGAAGAAGTTCTTTACAATGACAGTGGTGAAACACTGGAACAGGTTGCCCAGAGAGGTGGTGGAGGCCCCATCCCTGGAGACATTCAAGGCCAGGCTTGATGAGGCTCTGAGCAACCTGATCTAGTTGAAGATGTCCCTGCTCACTGCAGGGGGGTTGGACTAGGTGACCTTGAAAGGTCCCTTCCAACCCAACACATTCTATGATTCTATGAACTTCTTGCCTTCCTCCTTTCTTTTCTAACCCAAGACTGCTCCTTCTCAGCTCTTTCCCGTGGTGCAAACACAGATCAGGATTTGCTTGTTAGCTCAGACTTGCACTTTTTTTCATCTGCCTTGTGCCTTACCAGTGAGATCTACCACTGTGGCTGAAAAGGACCAAACTAATGAAAAAAAAAAATCAAAAATAAGGATATATGTATTATAATTTACCTTGGACAGCTACGGTTAAGATCTTCCACCAGATGAATGTGCTGCAATCTCATTGAAAGCACGTAAAGATGATGCAACATAAAGATGATTTGCCCTTATCTGAGAACTTCCAAGTCTTCTCTGGTCATCTTTTGATTTTCTTTTAATCCTTCTGGGAGGTGCTGAAAAGGCTGGAAGATGCTGAAGATCATTACCTAGCCATTTCCACTCATATTTCTTCTTAGAAATGGAAAGACTATGCAAAAGTATCACTGTGACATGATGATGCAAAATGAAGCACAAAGTATCCCACATATCACAATAGTGGCACTGTATGACCCATTACTAGTCTACTTTGAAAACAACTCATGATTTTTTCCTATTGTAGACTTAACACAGTTCCTCATTTAAGAAATTCTGCTTAAATTATCCTGGTGATAGAAGTTATTTCATCTAGGGACAAAATCAAGAGATGAGCTAGCAGGCTCCTGCAGCTGCTAGACTAACAGCTCTAGTTCTGCCTGCAGTTTTCAAAGCAGGCTGAAATACTCACTGCAGTGGGTCTGCGAATGTTGTTATTCCAAAGGGAATACGAATATATTTTCCAGTTCTGATACCTCTTATTTTTTTTTAAATTTTGCACATGATCAAGGTTAAGTTTACTTTATACTGTTTAATACTTGCAATAGTTTACTATGTGTGACTTATAAAAAGTGCAATTCCTTGTTTATTTTTTCTGACTCTGAACTACCTTCTGGCTAAGTTCCTGTGTTTCTTGCTTTTCATTATATGACTCAGTCTTCCAAAGGCAATTTTTCCACTAGGAAGATAAGGTGAAAAGGCAACTGAAATAATACAATGTGTCATCAAAATAAAATGTGGTACAATTTTAGTTCATTGTTACTGAGGGAATTCCATTTCAGTATCTTTCCCTCTGTGCCCAAAAGTAAGATAAACTAGTGAGCATCGATACACCCGGTCAGAAATTTTCAGTTATATAACATACTGGCATATACGTGCTGTTTATACAAGACAAAAGCAAAATTTACTCCCCATAGACAAAAGGCCATTAGCTTTAAAATTTTCATGACTTCTAGATTCATGATATCCTGAAGACAAAAACTTGTACTCTTTTCCAAGAAAAAAAAAGCCTTGAGCCTCTTCCAAAAGATGCACAGCTTCCTCACAGTATTGAAATTTTTAAAATTGCTTCAGTTGAGGCTTTAATATGCTTTTGGTGCCACTACGTAGTAATCTGTATTTCTGAAAGCTTTGTAATGGTCAATTAACTTGGTTGATACACTTAGAAAATACCAGCTATCTGTGGAAGTAGCACTCAGTAGTAGCTACCCCCCTTACTACAGATCTATTCTGTATACCTGCCGGAGACCACAGTCAGGGTTTGAGAGTCGGTTGCTTTTGACTGTAAAATTACAGGGCAGATTAGCAGTCTTTCTGCCAAGAACTCAATACCTGAGCTGAGATAAGTTGAATTAGTAAGTGTAAGAAATCATGGGAAACAGAAGGAGACGAGCATGAGGCAAACTAAGGTGCTTTCTTCTATCGACTTTTCAACAACATCTCTCAGACTTTCCACAAAATGACTACAAAGCCAAAATATAAAAACAAACTAATTGGACTCAAATCCAGAAAGTATACTGTGATACTGTGTTTTCTGAAATGAGGAATGTTTTTCCACGCCTCCAGCTCCACAGTTTCCTGGAGTCAAGCAGCTACAATTCCTCACTATCTTTTTTTTTTTTTTTACTGATTATTGTTTAAACTAGGTGTTTTATAGAAACACAAACAGATGGAAAAACATAATTTCATGAAACACCACTCACTGGATGGAGAGCTGGATCCCAAAAGGTTTAACAGATGTTGTATTAGGTGAGGGGAGAGAAAGAACTGTCTTGTAAGCAAAATAATCAAAAGGCAAAGTAAAAATTAAGTAGGTATCAAAGAAAAAATATGTTACTGTTCATTATTTTCACAGAGGCCATTCCAGTCAATTTTCATAAAGCTTTTTCAATATTGAATGCTATGTTGGCAGTGTATAGCACTGCAAACCTTGACTAAATCCCTACGCAGGGCTAACTTCCATATTCACTATGCACTCAACCGTCATGACAGAGATAAGACCCCAGCTGATTCCTCCCTGACCATGGGCCCAGTTTTGTAACATTCAGACCAGCATAAATTTGGAATAGTTCAGTTGAAAGTAAAGAAGTTATTTTAAATTGATACTGAAGTAATCCAGAGCAAGCCCTGATTCAAAATGGGCAGATCACATAATGTCATGGATTGAATACGGACATAAATGCAGGGCTTCGCTCACTGAGCAGTGAATAAAAATAAGTATTTAACATACTGGTTAACTAACAATTCATTAGATTTGTTTAATGTTCTATCCATTGATAAATTAAGTAACATTTGCATTGACAGCAATTGTGCTCCTTGCTGTCTTGCTCTGTGACACTGTGATAATTACTATTTCAAAGCTAAAGTCAGTCTTTTCCCCTCATTCAAGAGACACTGTCCACCATATGAATTGTGGATTTTATCTAAAGCACACTAAAGTTCATTGGAAAAACTCCTGTGGCCTTCAGTGAGCTTTAGATCTGTCTCTGAACAGGTCAGGGTTCTTGTGGAAAATAATAGCGTGAGACCTTGTAATTATGTCTGAATATATAATGCCTCTGCATAGGGGGTATATTTGAAGGAATCACAAAATCTCAGAATGGCTGAAGTTGGAGGACACCTCTGGAGATCAACTAGTCCCGCCCCTCTGCTCAGAAAAGGGTCAATTAGAGTATTTTTCCCCAGGGCTGCGCTGGAACATAACTCTAACTTTATTTCTTTAGTTTTAAATGACTGACTTTCCCAATTTAATGTTCTCTTACATAAAACTCTGTACTACATTTTAATCTGTAATTATGGGATCATTTGCCAATCTTCTGTGGCCTCTTATCAAGAGAGTGGAATCCTGTTGTGCATTTTACATTTAGTATTATAATTTTTTTTCACTGAACAGGGCATCAGGATTCAGAGGTTTAATGCAATCTTGGAAATTATTGTAATGTGCTAAACTAATTTTGACCTTTTTAAGGTTCTATATTTTGATTGCAGAGCACTCCCATTTCTTTAGCATGAGTCAGTGAGACTGCAATCAATGGAGAAAAGAATTAAACAGAACTAATGTAAAATGGGTATCTTTTGGATGGGTAGGTAGAGAGATACCTTAAAAAAGTGTCAAAACACCTACCAGAAACATAGCACTCTGAGCCGCTTTGCTGTCAGACATCATTGTTGAGCCTCAACAGAAGTGGGACACTCAATACCCACCCAGGTTTCTACGCAGATAATGCTCAGTTCTTGTCCCACTGATTTTAATGGAATTGTTCCCACAAATTGTTGTGTCCATAACCATTTGCAGAACTGCTTCACTGAATCTTTTCACTGTTTCCCTGGATATTTATTAGTTGACGTCCTGCAACTTTCATATTCTTATGAATCTGCTTATTTTGTAGACTGAGAGTTATACGGCAATTAGCCGAGAATAAGACCAATTAGAAGTGATTGATTGATGTTGCCTGTGCATACCTGATACTGATTGTTGATGAGAGTTACATTTTAATTAAAATTCACAGTTTTTCTTACTACATATTACTAGTTGAATATAAATTAGAGTAGCCTTCATGCTGTTGCTTCTTCTGGCCATTGCAAAGCCACAGAGCATGGGGCTGGAAAGAGAACAAATCTCCAGGGTTACTGCCAGTTTAACAAGAGCATTCTCCTTGGATCAGGGAAATAGGATGTAGAAATCAAGACAGGATTTTAAGGTTAGTCCTAATCTTGATCCTCATCTCCCATTTCCTTATAAAGTGATAGAGTGACATTTGTTCCATGGGTGGTATTTTCTTCCATCTATTCCCTTATTCTGATGAGGTCCCTAATTTGAGCACATTGTCAATTTTCACAAACTTTGAAGTGAGTGCAATGTTTTCTATGAGTGAAGTATATTATTATATGCTAGAATTAAAAATTTAAATGTATATTATTTTTTCTGTCTATTAAGCATTTTATTGAATTAAAATGTAATGTATGTTTTCGAAAAGAAAAATCTGAGTTAAATTCTAAAAACCAGAACATATCAGTCTGAACCTTATAAGGTAAAAAAGTATCTACATTTTAGAAAGAGAGCTCATGCAACTGTTTTCTGGTTCTAAGTGATTTGGGTCTCGCACATTACTGATACACTTCTGAATCTCTTAGATTACTGAAATTTTTGTGGTGGGAAGAATAAATGCACCAGTGAAGAACAGTGGCTGACAGTGACCTGGAAGTAGCGAGGGACAAACTCTGTCTGATGTTATTTGAAATGATGTTTCAGACTTCACAGCTTACAGAGAGAAGGCTCTGTTATCAATCAGTGACCTTGTTAGCAATCTCAGTGGGCAAACTAATTAATGATGCTGCTTTGCATAGATTTGGGGGATGAGTAGGAAATGAATAGAACAGAATTAAACTGTTGTAAAGTCTCAGTTTGGAACTATTACTTCTAAAAAAAGTTGGTGGATATGTGAGTTTAATCAAAGCTAATAAATATGCGTGGATTTACCTGGCATCAGTTAATTTTTGGAGCACAATCCCAAATATAGCCCTCTGTCAGATGCCGCTTTTTGATGTATGTGCTGTGAATTAAGTGGTGAGCAGCATTTCCTACAGCCTTGAACTCAGAATGGGAACAAACCTGCCTAGGTAGGGTTTCCCAGTCTGTATTTCACTGGGTGCCACCACAGTGGCTTCAGCCCTGAGCATCCATGCAGGTGTGAACCACAATGCTGTAGACCATCCCCGCAAGAGGGGCAGGGGGTTGAGGGCACATATTACTGTTGTGAGGAGCATCATAATGACTCAGGATGTTGCTGCTTAGAAGTAATTTGTGAGCGGGTCAATATTCTTACCTTAGCAGACAGAATGTTACATTTAACTGACTTGCTCTCACTGTTTGTTTACAAGTTTTCACTTCTTGTATGTTGGGCTGCAGGATTAAACTAATTATGTTGAGTAGAAGATTACAAAATTCCTTGCGTATTTCAAAAGCATATAGGCTCTGCAGTTCGCATATCCACAAAATGGAAGCTATATCAGTTTCGGGGAAAAATAATGTGCATTTAAAAGGAATATTATTTCTAAACATACATATTACAACAGCACCTGCCCAAGGTGCAGCAAGGAGTACAGCATAGACCATGTTGGTGTTCCTGTTCCAAATCACTGGCTTCAGGGACTTCATTATATTATGCCAAACATTGAGTTTATCAGTGTGAGGGTATCTTGCCTGATGGCATAGGGACAATTAAATGAGGATTTTTAGAGACAAGGGTAAGGAGAAAATGAAAAAAGGGGGGAAAAAAATTAAAAGATTAAGCTCCTTAGCAAGGGATGTCCTATTAACCGGCCAATATCCCTACCTGGCTTCTTCTAAGCTAGAGAGGTTTAATCTTTGCAGTCCTAAGGCTAGGATCAAGGATTCTGAACCACTGGCCTATAAAACACCAAGGAAGCTGAAGCAGTTGTTTGCAATTGCTTGAAGGGAATCTCAGACATACAAACAGCCAGAAAGTGCTGCAAGAAGGCAACTATCTCACCCCCGAGCCCCGGAATGAATGAAACTCATCAAAGCTTGCAAAGGATGAAAATTCAGGCAAAAGATGATAAAACTGGCCTGTGGCTCCTGCATGCGCAAATAATATGTGTTTTTTGTCTAAATAGATGGGAAAGTCACAAAATCTGTCCACCAAAGAACACAATAGAGATAACAGTAAATGTCACTTACGGTAGTAACCATAGTGCCTACCTTTTTGATTAACCCAGTGCCTTTTGAAGTTCGAAGATGAATATAGTAGCTAGTTCTTTCACAGCCACTTGATTGTTCTAGCCCCTCTGCAATCTAGTCCCTTTAAGCTTTTCCATTATGTTGGGTGGACCGTATTTTGTGCAGCAGAGCTCTCAGACAAAAATACTGGCTTCAGAGCAATTTATGGATGAGGAAAGTGGTACACACAGCTGAAATGTACTTATAAAAATCTGCCCATGTTTCATCACAAGTCTGGGACATACTGTGCCCAAACAAAGTTTTCCAACATGTAGTCAATCTCAGAAATGTTAGCCATATTGGATAAAGGGATTATGATACAACTCCAAAAAATTCCACGTGCCTCCGATGTTTTATGATGATTTTTATCAAGTAATCTGGAGCTGTAGGCAGCCCATCAACAAACTACCATGTGACAAGCCTAGAGGCAACTCCAGAGCTGCCAGAGGAACCTGCCAAGGGGCCAGATGTCACTAGCAATGTTTCTGTCACTACTTAGCTGCTGTGTCCCGTGGCTGTCACCAAACAGGAGAAGGAATGGGATAATGTATCGTCTTACTTTTCTGAGGCTAGCAGCCTCTACATCGATCTGCTGCAATTCTGTTGCCATTTGAACTAAATATTTCTATGTTTTTGCATTTTTTTCCAAGCTAAAACATGTGTATGTCTGTAAGGGAGTGAAGCTTATAGAGTTTAAAAAATAAAATTGTTCTTTATTATTGACCGCTACTGCTGTATATTCTTAGCTTTCAGTGTCATAGTTTGAAAGTGGAAGTGTTCAAGGCACTGGAACAGGTTGCCCAGGGAAGCTGTGGATGAGGAAAGTGGTACGTCCTTGAAGGCCAGGTTGGATGGGGCTTTGAGAAACCTGGTATAGTGGAAGGTGTCCCTGTCTATGGCAGGGGGGTTGGAACTAGATTATCTTTAAGGCCCCTTCCAACCCAAACCATTCTACGATTCTATGGAATGAAACTTTCTATTTTGGATATGTTTAGATCTCATGGCTTAGTAACTCTTTGGTTGTTCACGAGGATGAAGTAGACCTTGAAGCCTTTCTGGAGTTAAGGCTCTCCTACAACTTTTTGGCGTTCAGAAACATCCAAAATCACAGTGATGGTGTCCAAAGAAGGTCTGCTTCCTTCACTGTCTGGGCTTTAATCAGTCACAAGGTGATAAAAGTAAATTCTGGAAAGCATTGAACTCTTTTCGATCAGTTCCCATACTGTAATACCCAATCCCTGGGCAGTAATATTACTGGTTACCCTTCACTCTGGTACTGTAGATAAGTGTAACCCAAACTTCATTCACCTGGACAGCAGACCAGTCCTAAACATTAATTCAGAGAAAGGCCTAGGTTGATATACTGATATATTGCTTAATATCTCAGGCTTGTCTTAAGACCTTAGAAAGCTTTTGTGATTCTGATGCATGCATGGGTTAGACTCAGTGAATGATCCAACAGAGATTTCTACACTATCAGTTAAACACAGATCTGAGCCCATTCCAGAACTTTTTCTGCCTTCCCACATGGTTTCATCCAGAGACCCTGTTCAGGATAAGGCTGAGGGCTGCCACGCTCTGTAAGACCTGGCGTAAGCCTGCTGTGCTGGGTGAGCTGGCACAGTTTCTGAGCAGGACTCAACTGTTTGCTAGATGAAAAGAGCATCTCAGGACACAGCTACTCCTTTTTGTCTCCATCTCTCTCACTAACATGCTGTTCCATTCTTCATACGCAGTTTAACACTCTGTGACATATGTAAATAAATGTCTTCAAAAGTGGACACTCAAATTTCTCTGTTCTGCCACTTGAAATATTATTATGTTGTGTTTGTCGTCCTCTGCCACAAGCAGGCTTTGCCTAATCATAGTCCAATATTTACCGTGCAAGATGCACTTTGTACTTCCTGCAAACACTTAGTTAACTGTATTTCCCTAAACCGTCAAATAGAATAGAAGCAACCTTTTCATTACTGTTACTTTCATTTTTGTGCAGTAAATGAGAAGTGGGTTTGGCCATTTTGTTTTGGTTTTGTATCTACAGCACAAAAGGAAAGGGTACAATTACAGAGAGTTGGGGAAAATAGAATATTTGTGAGCCTGTGTTTTTATTACTAATCTATTGACAGAGCCTGCCCATTTAACTGAGCACCTTATAACCCACCCAGTGGAAGATGGTCTGTTATTAGGAAACGACCTATGATACCAGATCAGCAGCCCCTGGTTTCCCAAACCTCTGTCTAGAAACAGAAAGTGAGATATTTCCAAAAGGCAATTGGGCTCTTAGACTGGGCTCTCAGTTTCCCAGGTCATTGAAGGCCAAGTGGATTAAACCTAGGCTTTTGAGCTTAGGTTGATTACAGAAAATGACCAAGCCCTTAGGACTCCACAGGAGCTCTCCCTTCAGCTCCAGAGAGAAATTACGTCCTTCCTAGCATGGATCTGTAAATTTGGCTTCTTTCTACTTTCAGTATTTTCATCAAGAAGGAAAGGATGGAGTGAACCAACATGGTTTCTGGCCAGTGGTATGAATGTGCAAAGAAAATGAGACAGAAATTGGCATTTCATATAGGACCTCAAGGAGTTCTCATTTTATATGAGAGCCCATCCATCATCCCTGGGCATGTTACAGGTCACCTGAACCATCGCCCTCCTCTGTTTCAGATCTACATGGTGATTTTTAAAAAGCTGGTACGTTGGTAACTTTTGTGGTGAAAAAATTATAGTTTGTCACTTGTGAAGACGAATTGCTGGAGAAACAAGCCCGGGACACCAGTCTTTTTTCCTTCTTACACCTTTCCTCTAAACCCCTTTTTTCCACCACTGGGATGTGGCTACTTGTCTTGATCATTGCTGGAGTCTGAGAAAAATGCACTCCACTATATTCCTGAGGCTGTTTCATGTTTCTCTGCTTCAAAGGCAAGCTACCAGTCCTGTGGTTTTTTTCTGTTTCTGCTGCCCACTGCCACTGAAATACAAAGTGACTAAATTTGAAGGGCCATGATGCTTAAAAGGTGGGGGAAGAATTTGTAGTACCCAGAGAGCTGGTTTTTCTACCTCTACAGCATCTGCTTTCTGCCTCTAAGGTTTTTAGTACTGTGATTATCAGAGACTGAGGAATCAGCATCTGTAGCTCCTTTCCTCCCTCTTTCTGTGCATTCTCTACTGAGGAAAACATGGAGATTTATTTATGCTGTCTTTGCAAGAATATCCTTTCAAATTCAAAAGAAAGAAATCCAAGATATGTGTGAGCTTTAGGTGAGAGCTAACACAGAAGAGAATATGGCCTTAATATTTTTCTTTCAAAGTAAACACAGATATTGTCAAATAAAGGAAGAAAGCCAGTAATTCTGACTCATCTTTTTTGTTAAACTGATGAAATTTCAGTTGGCCTCATACAGAGGGAAACAAAAAGGGAAAATAAGTGGGATAAACATAGATGCAGCAACAGAAATTCATAATTTCATTTACCATAAATTTTCTTTATCAAGATTTCCATGTTCTTTGTTTCCGAGTTCGTGTGGCCATATTTCATATTTCATGTCTCTCATTTCAAGGATTTTGGAGTCTTTTTTTTTTTTTTCCTAAGAGATGCTATCACTTTTCTATATGCTGTTAAACATATGTTGTTTAATACTCACTAGAATATTTTTGGACCAGCTAAGCACCAGTCAAATTCTTTTATCATAAAAGTCTATTCTGGAAAGATCACCTTACTCTAAGGTTACTAAAATGAAAGCAAGAACCCTTGCATATTAGACTCTCTCTTTTTTTCCAAAAGATTTCCATTTTCTTCTCCAGACCTGCCACTTTACTTGCTCGTTGTATTATGAAAAGCTGTGCTTATAGCAGACCTATTGTAGAGTGAAAAGAGAAAATGCTTTGCTACAAGGCAGTAGCTAATTCACTATTCTTCAGGGACTGATATTCATCTATCCTTCAATAAAAGCTAATGGTTAAATAGACCCAATGCACTCAGCTAATCTAGGAAGAAGCTGATGGCTGGGGGTTGGGATTCAAAGTTCATGCTGAAGTGCTCTTCCTGAAGACAAAGATATTCTTACATTTGCCTTAGAAAAAGATGACAATGCTACAAAAAAAAATCAGATGGCTTTCATTCTCAGATACATGAAAAAGTATCTACTGTATCTGAAAAAGTTATATTTCATTAATTTTTAAACATGCATTACTTCTATAGATTTTTCTTTTTAAGGGATGTGAATATTTAAACAAAAGGATTACATTTTAAATAACCTTCTGTCTAGTCTTTTGCTAGTTGAATTCCAATACCCTTAAGAAGATACGATGATTTTTTTTCATGAAAAGCAATTTTTGCAAAGCACTCCCAGAAGGAGGGGAGATGACAACACCACGTTTCCCTCTGTATAACTACCATTCTAGTTAAAGGAGCTGCTGTGCTGTGCTTATCAAGCAGTCCAGTGCAAGAAGGAAAGCTCACTTGAGAAATCAACAACGAAAAACAAAAGCCCACAACCAGCACAACAGACTACACAAGGGCAGAGCAAATTTTTATAAGCAAGGTTATGACTTAAAATACAGTACATAGCAAATCACATGGCTTCTGGACAGTTGCTGCAGCTGGGTATGAGTGCAGATATGTCCCTGATTCTTTTAATAGACAACCTAAAAGTATTTCGTCTGTGCTGCAGGACATTTAACTTAGCCATACTGTGAATGAGCCTGAAAACAAAATGACCTGAATACATATATGTATTATTTTACTGCAGGACTTTTGGTCACAAAAGGTCTAATTCTGGCTCCCCTGAAAACAGTGGCAAAGCTCTCCCTGACTTCACTAGAAAGAGGATGGAATAGTAATTAGGAGCACAGCTGAAATTGGTGGCTTGTGTCCTTATTTCAGGACCTTCTCATAGTGCAGGCGATGAAACGGCATAAACTGGAACAAAATGTCGCACCTCGGCACGCTGGCTGATTACTGGCAGAACAGCTGTGTTTTCTCAGAAACACAGTGCCAAGATTGGATATATGCCTTGTGAGAAGGCTTGAAGATTTGTGTCTTTTCACAATCTCAATACTGCCAATGTTTTTTTTCCTTTTCCTGCATCTTTCACCTCATTTAACAGTTAGAGAAATATACATACATATGCGTAGCTTTTATTTCACGGGGGTTTGTGCACTTTATCAGTGCTGATACATTAATCCCTCTTTTAAAGGATATTTGCCAACAGGGCATCATCTTTCTATCTGAGGCCAGACCGCGTTCCTCTCGGTCCACAGAGAAGTACTACAGTGTTATGACAGCAACTCTTCTTTCCCTTCCGCAAGCATCAATGGGGAAGTCCGGGGGCAAATACAGTCTTGCAATAATCTGAAAAGCATCTGTTTGCCTCAAAGAGCTCAGGAAAGGGGAATCCCTGTGAACTGCTTATTGGCACCAAGTGGATTGAGCTGTTCACGGGTTTAGGGATGGGATACAGAGTTTCACTTAACAGATCTCCCATGTAATTTTTATGCAGGTCTCTCAGTCCTTCTTACTGTAGAATGGATACCGTAGTAGTTCACCAGTGCAAAGTACTGCGGGGTCCGAGTAAGCAGTGTTGGAGACATACCTGAGATAACACATCAAACTGATGGAAGCCTTAGAGATGGTTAGAGGACAGCAGATTTAATGAGATCTCCAACAATTTTCAGATTATCAAGTAAACTCACGGCAGCCGCAACATATATGAAAACAGAAGTGTGTTTTGAAATCTGAGACAAATTTTCTATATATTACTGCTTTCATCTGAAACCTATCTCAACATCTCTTTCTGATAAGGGTCAAGATCCATTAACATTTGAGATATTTATTTTTACATTCTTTTATATTAAATAGTAAAGGCACATATTTTACACTCATAAATCGGTCAAACATAGTTTTGGACATTATAAAACTGGTCCAGAAATAAAATTTCCCATTGTATTTTTGTAAAGTGGTAGGGTAGTTTTTGTTCATAGCATTTTGTTCATGAAGTTTGATAAAAGTAGCCTTGGTTGAGCAGTTCACAGAAAGCTCGGGGTACCTCAGGGAATAAGGGCTACCACGACAGGCACTCACTAGGCAGTGTAGTTCGGTTGCGCTACTGTTAACAGTATGGACAGGACCTGGCTGTTTCTACTGCCATCTCTCGAAAAATAAACCCAAGCAGGTACAGTAACGTGGTGGTGGTGGTACCTGGACTCCGTCAATGCCAGTTGTGTCAGATGTGGACTTATTGTTTGACTGCATTTATGTTCTTGGTCCTCCCAGCTCTGGCAGGATGATAAATCAGGAAATGAAGGTTGTGAATTCATTACATCCCCTCCCTCTCATACTGCCATACTGCCGCTGACCTGCATTTCTAACCCTGTCATTGAAAAGCTGGTTCACTTATGTCATTGCACATTACTTTTCAATTAGCTGTTTATTACATGATAATCTTCCATTCTGTTACAGCTTTCCTAGTGGCTGTTGTTCCAACAAAGACTGTTGTAGGGGGTACTGTCGCACCCAGCATGGGCAATACGGAGAACCTAGCTTTCTGCTTCAACCTGCTAAAAAAGACTTGTCTTTCAATCTCTCCAAGAAGAGAGTTTTCAAAGTTGTTAGAAGCGAAAGATCTTCCCCTTCTGTTTGTTAACATTCAGCAAGTCAATTCCTTTGAATCTGCTTGTGAGACAGACTTGTTTAAAGAGTAATCACCAAGGGCTGTGATTGATCTGTATCACACAGTTAGCAATTTATGAGTACGTGCCATTTCATTTTCTCAGGGTGTCATTTTTTGCTAAATTTAAACGACTCTGAAGAATTAAAATATTTGGAGGGTTCTCTGAGTCTGTCTTCTCAATCAATTATACTGAGTGGTTATAAGTGGAAAGGCCTGGGCCATTCAAATGTACTGTTTTCCACTGAAGAAACACTAAAAAATGCAGATGAGGCATTTGGTATAAGACAAAGGGGTCACCGTCATTGTGAAAAACAGAACCAGGAGTACAAAATAGTCAATGTATGAGGAGAATACATGGTGGAAAAACTATTTCTCTCTGTAAAAACGTATTACATTTCTTTTTGCCTCTTCTGCTTTTGTAGAAACTGCCTCCTCTGCTTTTTAAATGTCATCCATATTTATCAGACTGCATGGTTCTTGACATTTAGGAATATTTTTTCATCAAACTGTAACTGAAGCTTTGACAAAGGGTACTAATTATCAAGGGACTGGATTTTTTTTTCTTTTTTCCCCCTTTTTAAGGAGCAGAAGGCTATAGAGAAAGCATGAATTATCAGCCACTTCTAATGTTCCTGTAGCAGTCTCTCTTCCCTTACTGTTGCAACACAGCTAGAAATAAGAATTTAAATGTTTGCTGAAGCATGTACAAAATGTAGTGGGAGTTGAACAACTGCAATTTAAATGAGAGAAGTCATTAGGTTACTACTCAAGTAAAAAGAGTTACCACCTGTTAAGCTGCATACAATCCCTATTGAAGGAAATTTTATAAGTATTCTTAATTATAAATGCTGATTACTCATCAATGATGATTTCATTGACTATGGGATGCATAGCTTGTACAATGTCACGATATGGTGAATAAAAAAATGCAGCATGAAAATTCGAGAAAATGCTCTGATACTAAACAGAAGGCTGCATTTTTTAAAAAGTACATGTACACTGTGGTGTTTATCAACAAAAGTTGTTCACAATGAAAATAATCTATTTTCTTGTCCTTATTGGCAGTAAAGACGTATTGGGCCCTGATCAGAAACACAATGACTGTTTTTCACAAATCCCTTTCATGATCCTACAAATAAAGCCTAATGTAAGTGTATAGATATACATCTGAAATCTATTATTCATCCATTTTCAGTTGCCTAGCAATGGCACAACTGCAAAGGAAAGAACAGTATGTGGTATGTAATGCATATTTTTTTTATTGTTATCGATAGTCTTGTGTCCATATAGTTCTTCATTATGATCTTGCCTGCTATCACATATAAATGATTTGATTTCCTTGACTTGTCAAACCCAGGACACTTAGCTTGAAGTGAGATTTTTAACTAAGGAAGAAATACAAGATATTCCCATTCCAAAATCAATTTTAATTTGGTTGCAATATCTAAACCTGCTTTGAATACATGCTCCATGAATTCAGCTGTGCTAATAGCAATGCTTAGGTCTCAGACTACCTGGACCAATTTTATAAAAATTCAAGGCTAAACACAACTTTTATACCTGGCTCAGCCTTCTTTTAATGTCATTCATTGCAAATCGGTACACTTTTTTTACCAGCTGTTTATCTAACCATAGATTCTAAGTAAAGAATGAGGCCAGTCCTACTGAACATGTACCCTCAGGGGAGACCAGTTCCAAGTAGTTACCTGTGACAGCAGAAAAGAAATATAGACCTAGGTATTCTTAAGACTCAGCAATTTCTATACAGTAAGCTTTACTTCTTGTCACTCCTTTCTGTCCTACGTGTAATCCTTATTAATGTTTTCATGTTACAGTTTTTAAATCATCATATATTTATGAAACACAAAGGAAAAAGGAAAGGAAATAAGTAGAGCCATCCCTGAAAAGAATGCACAACAGACCCCCCCAGCCTGGCTCTGCATATGAATTTACAACTTTTTTTTTTCTCCCTAAAAGACAATGTGTTATACTGACCTAAAGCAAATTAAAAAAAAATAAATAAATAAAACCCCCTCTCCCTCCTCTCTTTTTTCATAGGCTACTGAAAACAAAAGCATTCTTGGCTATAGCATCCCTCTTATAGATCAGTGTCTCCGAAAAGCATTGAAGCATTGATTTATGTCTTATGGGTCCACAAAAATTTGGTGCTCTTTTCTTCTTCTTGGTTTATCCACCTCAGCATTAATTCATAGAAACTCTCTGGACTTCAGTGGATCAAAGTGAAACAGAAAATCCTTAAAGGATGCAGAGAGAGGCTGTACTATGAAGGACATGGTTCTGCTGGACTCTGCTCTTTGCAGGTTACGGGTTTCGACTGTTGCAGAATGTGTGGCAAAATAAATTGTGGTCCAGTGCAGAATGAATGGCTCACCAGTGTGGTACTTTGACATTTTCCCTGTGGGGCAGTGGAAAGGATGATCTGATACTTCTTCCCTCATAGAAAATGCCGTTGTCCCTCTTGAAGTTTTCCAGTAACTAGAAAACTAAGAAATTGCCTTTTCGCCTCTCAACAATTTTAGTACTCCAGTATATAACTGTTAGAGACATTTTTATGTCAGTCATAAGATTTAAGGAACTACTGAAGTTTTGCACTGTTGTATCAAGTCCTGAAAACATCCAAGTTTCAGCAGGATTTGGCTCAGTTGTGTTGTGCGTATGTGTGTAGGCAGATAATTCATTGGCAAATCAAAATGGAAGTGAGACTATTGAAGTTACATAGATTAAGGAGTTTACCCACTTGCCTGTACGGAGAACAATCTCGAGGGTTTCAAGATGGAAGTTGTCAATGTATCATGTTCCACAGGCTCTCTCCACCTGCATATGTGTCTCCACTCTTTCAGTGCTGGACAGAGGGGCTTTTCTCTCCGCGGCTTAAGCGGCTGTTAAAAGTTCACTGCTTCAGCAGGACCCTATTTCATTCAGAACAGGTGTCAAGGGTAAAATATTACCTGTGAGTTGAGGAATAATCAACTATTTATCCTGATTATGAAAAATATACATTGTACTTACTCTGTGGAAGGACTCCCACGGAAAGTAAATTTACTTGACCTCTTATAAATGCTGTAGCCATCAGGTGTGCCACCATAGACAGGCATCCATTTTGATTTCTTCATTCACCTACTTTTGAATATTTTTGTCTGGCAGCCAGAGCACAGAAATTTCATGATGGAGGATAAACAGCAAACACAACATCTGAAGGATGGTGTAAATTGGAGAAAAGAGAGAAGTAAGGAGGACTAAAAAGTAGCAGAACCCCTGAAAGAAATTATTGCCTGGTAATTTAGAGTAATTTCCATTTTTAAGTAGTCCTTGTGAGGAAGAGCAAGAGTCATTTTCAGTTTAGCACTTGAATATTGAACTAATGGAGAAATGGCAAACTTGGCAGTGGCTTCGGCAGAGATCCAAGTATTTTTTTCCAGAGACACCTTTTTCTGCTCCATATTTAAACTACATTTGTCTTCAAAATGCTTGAGTCTATTTTAAGGTAAACTAAGATCTCATTTAGCCTTGTGATATTTTCAAGCTTCACCAAGAAGCAGTGACAGTATGAAGAGATCAAAATTCTTACACTCTAGTGAACGACAGCTTTGGGGAAAAGGACTTAGGTAAATAGATGCATGGCATTAAAGCCAGTGCTTTAGTAACACATATACCACTGGTACTTTGGCCTACCCGTAATTTTAAAGTGCTCCTAAATCTCCTACATAAAGCACCCCAATATGCCCAAGGAGGGTATGGAGGTACTGAGGGACTCATCTGCCGGCAACTGTCTGTCTGGCAAAAGTGAGGAGTGATTTGTGTCCCTGTGCCTCCGAGTAACCTCCTCTAGAGTCGGCTCGTTGCTCCCACACTGCAGACAGCTTGGCCCAGGCTTCTTCCGGTACCCTGATCACAATCCCAAAGCATATGTCTGTAGCTATATATATTTGTGTCTTTCGCTTCAAAGTGTCTGAAAAGAAGTGGCCCACAGAGCAGTATATTTATAGACTGGCAGTGGGAGGACATGTTACATGCCGTGAGGTTAAGGGAAGGACAGTACTTGACAGGGCAAGGTTTGGGGTGGTTTGCAGATCTCTGGAGAGTGAACATGCCACATCTGGCAGCATGTCATCCCCATTGCCTTTGGGGAATAAGGCCAGTAATGGGCTATTGGAGTCACACTCAGGCTTTGTCTCTTGGGTTCACTCCATGGAGACCCAGGAGGACAGAGGACCCCTTCTTTAGCAATGTGGATGATCAGGTCCCAGCAACAAACCAGGAACCTAGGTTACATGACAGTGTTGATATATTTCACAATAGGTGAGACAACATGCTGGCTGAAGGCACCTTACTATTCTGGTCGAACAGAAAGGTGTTTGGATCACCCAGATGTCTAAATTTTTTACCTCTGAAATTAAGTGACATGAAGGTCTTCCTTTGCTTTGGGGTGATACATATAGTAATACTATTCTTCCACTATAGGCCCAGATTGTAGACTTAGAGGAACAAGGATAAGCTTAAAAATTTTATTTAAGGGCTTCCTATAGAGTTCCTATGGAATTTTGCTGGAAAAATCTGTGACCTCAGCAGCATGTTCATAGTCACACAGGAGTTGGTGGCAAAGGAGGGGAAGAATTTTTGACTTTTGAGTGACAAGATTATCTACCACTTGTCTAACAGAGGTGTAAAAGCTGTAATGGAACCAGGTTCACTAATACAGTTGCCCCAAAAATGGAGTTGCAGCACCTATTTAGTCAAACAAGTCTCTAATCAGCTAATTTCTCTCCTTCTGAATCCTTTAAGTTAATAATTTTGTTTAATAAAACTGCTGTGTCTCTTCCTATTCATAGGACATGGAAAATGCTTACATATTTAGAGGCATCAGTTTTTAAAGAACACTGAAAAATTAAAAGGACTTTGTTACTTTTATATATGAGAGACAGCTTGAGAATTTGGATTTTATTTGGAAGTTTTATTTTAAAACTTGATTGAATCCAGGCAATCACAATGCACAAGCTGCTTTGTGTGGGGCCAGTGCATGGCCATGCAGTAATTTTGTGAAGTTTGGCACAAAAGGAGGTAAAACAAGCTTTTCTGGACATTGCCAGCATCTCCAAATCCATTTAAAAAGCAAAAAAGCATAATGACATAGCTTCCTGTTCTACTCTTTTCAGTTAAAAGGAAAAAACTTTTTTTGCATACAATGGGAGCTACTGCACCTATTTTGATCACAGCGGATGGGAATGTAGGGCAGTCTTACTGCTGCAGTCAGTGGATGTAAAATCACGCTTCTGTGGCAGGACTACAGCACACAGAAAAACAGGGCAGGGATGCCCAACCCAGCACAGGCCAAGCTGATCAGTTTAGCCCGGTAATGCACGTTTATTGATCTGGTAAGAAGGTACAGAAGATCTAGAGAAGGGCAACTAAAATGATTAAAGAGATTGAGCAGGTGCCTACATAAAGAGACAAAAAAGGCTATCACTTCTCAGTTTGGAGAGGCAAAAAAAAGAAGGGGGTTATGACAAAAACATGAAGGTGGTGCTGAGTAAGATGAGGGCAGACTATCATTCAACAAATCCTGCAGTACAAGAACTAGATGGTATTCAATGAAACTAGTAGAAAATCAGTAGATGCATATATCATCATGAGGTTCATGAAGGGATTTGATAAATTCATGGTCAAAAATCCGTAAATAGATACTAAAGGGGCATAGTCATGGGTGTATCTTCTATCAACAGCCATCCAGTGATTGTGCATGCTGGGACACAACCAAGAGAATTGCACACTCTCGCTAAATAGCTTTTCCCAGTGCCAGACAGAATAGAGGGCTAGACAGACCACCGATCTGATGCACTGAGTGTTTCTTGTGTTCATACTGATGGACATATATGCTCTGGTGTAGCTGAATTACACCTACACACTGTTCTGTCACATGGTACAGACATACGGCTTTTTTCTAGCAACAGAAAGTACAACCGTGAACTAGATTTAAAAGATGTTTGCAAGGGAGCCCTGTGTACCAGTTAAAGAGGAGAATTAAAGCACTGACATTTTACAGAGTGCAAGCCAATATATGACTCGGTGGACTTCCCCATTGTCCAGGTAAGTCTCAATTGACCTGGCTTCAAAGAGGCTGACCATTCATAATAAACTGCAGTAAGACTGATTTTTGCTCTAAAGACACTAAACCCAAACTTCAAATTGATCTTGTCTTTGTGTATACAAAGGGCACATTACCAGTTCCACTGGTTGCTATCTGGTGAATCATTGTTATGTGTAAATCCTGAGGTAAAAATTCAAATAGAGCTTTCTAGTGCTCCACTTGCTGCCTATGTGTGACTGTGAGCAAGACAGTTAATTTTTAAGGGTGCGTCTTCAGGAGCTCCAGATCTGGCTCCATTAGTACCGGATTATTCATCTTGTCTGTAAATTTTTGGGGAAGTTTGACTCTTCTGTAATACTATAAATTAAGCAATGATCTCTAAGATTGATCTAAGTGGCACTGCTGAGAGTTTAAACAGTAACTTTTTCTATTCCTTCCTTTCTCCTATCTGTAAAAACGGAGACTCCAAGGTTTCTAGAACTTTTAATGTTATTAATGTTTGTACAGTGCTCAGACAAAAGACACCATACAAAGGCAAGATCTTATTGCTTTAATAAAAGTTCAGGGCCTTGTCTTTTTTTTATTTATTCCCATTTGACCTTTGAAAGGGGTGAAACCTGAACTTTCTACTGTTCCTAAATATCATTTCAGGTCTTACGATTTAAAACTTCTAGTCTCTTTGCTTTAGCATTAGTCATCATTTATGGCCAAAGAAAATACATCCCATCTGATGCTTTGAAACGGAGAATTAGACATTTAAAAAACAATAATGGCTAGGAAATAGCCATACTTTAGCTTTAACATTATTCGACCACATAGCTTATGACAACTGGATTTTAAAATAGTAATTCCAATGAACTCCTATGGTATTTAGTAATTCAAGAGCAATGCTTTCCTACCTTGCCATTTCTTGTGCTCACTCTCTCTTTTCTTCGGTAACCAGCAGAATCATGCTACAAAAGCAATGCAGTTTGGTAGAAAGCCTTGGATATGGACGTAGGTGAGTGTGGCACCTGTACACTCTCATAGCTGAACAAGGACACAGCAGTTCCCAAAGAAGAAAGTATCTTTCTGGAAGACACAGTCTTCTAATAAAATGCGGTGCATTTTGTGGGCTGCAGATACAGCAGATGCAATTATTAATAACCGCAACCTGTTAAATTTTTAGAATACTATGTTGCTTGAAGATAAGTAGTTATCTGGCAGTGCAGAAGTTCGGTTCTCCATCAGGAGTTAGATAAGCAGAATTTTTAAGCCTGTCAGATCTCTTTTAAAAAGTATTGGGATGATGACAGAAGGAACTTGTCTTTTGGATTGTAAAGAGACTAGCACAAAGAGTTCTGACATCATAAGACAACTTCAGTAAAGTTAGATACATCAACATGACAATTCTTAACAGATTGTTTAACATGACCATTTTTAATATGATTAAAATGTGGATTTCAGGAGTGCAATGCTGGCTGTGGAAATCTTTAATGGTCTTTAAAATCATATTCAGCCACACAAAAAATGTATGTATTTGTATACAAAGAACTAAATTTGGAAAAATTTTACATAAAGTATTTAAAGAACCACTTCGTTGATATCATTTTTTGATAGTAAAACATGGATTTTTAGAGGAACGGATGGGTCTCATTATATTACCCATTGTAGGAAAAATGCAAGGTGACATTGTCTTTTGAAAGAATCTTTAATATAAAGGATATTATTCAAACTTAGTCAATATAGAGGAGAAGTTGCTTCTGTGTGAGACTTCACCTGCATAAAAGTCACTGTATCTTGCCATTAGAACTCATTGACAATTGTGTTTAATTTATGTTCAGTGTAATTTAACTGCTCTATCATTCCTTCCTGTTTGGACAGTTATGGCCACTTAGGAGTTTTACATTACTTTTAACCTTGGATGATACTGATTTTTCCTTTTGATGTTCCCTGGACCAAGAAACTATAACTTGGTTGTGCTCTCAGCAGGTTTGTCTTTAGTGTCTGTCTTCTTCTTCTTGGTTCATGTACATATTTCCCAGTGTTTGTTCAATATAAGCTCCTTTAATAAAGGAAATAAAAAATCTCCATGCTCTTAATTACTTCTCACTTTAATTTTTTAAATGCCTTTAAATTTCCCTATCATTTTTTCCACACTGACACCTTCATTTGTCAGTGCTAACTAGCACATCGTATTTGGCCATATAGTCTCCTATTTGGCCTATAAGAAAAAGGAAAAGAAAAAGAAAGAAATAGAAGGAAATCCATGTACAGAGGAAGAAGCTTTTGTGATGAAAATAAAATTGCTAGCTATTGTTTGGCAGACACAGCCTGGGGAAGAGGACTACTCACTAGCATTCTAACGTTGCTGTTTAGTCATATGTCCAAGACCGCTCATTAGCATTCCCAAGCATGCATCAATTTGAAAATGTCTTTCTTTTAACTCATCAATATAGAAGCCCCAAAGTGCACTTTATTTGTGTAATAGGTTCCTTCAAGATGTTCAAAATCAGTTGTGGCTGTTCTGGTTATATTCAAGTGACATCCACTCAGAGGGGAAAAAAAAAAAAGTTTCTTTTTGCTAAATAATAAAAGCAGAGGTTGCAAAGAAATAATGTGTTCTGGACTGATGCTTTAAGCATTGACAAGAAACACAGAGTATTCTCAGATGATATTTAGGGCAGTATTGTCATCTTAAGAACACAACATCCTCGTTCTTATTGAATTTGATTCCCAGATTCACCAGATATCACCAAGAGAAACACACCTGTATATAACATTTTTTTTCTTGCTAAGAATATATTTTTAAATGCTCACTAAGTTTATCAGCTAAACATGCAATCAGTCCGGAGACTGATGAGTCCAGTTTTATTCAGAGCACAAAAATTTTTCTCCACGTTACTCATTTTAGTGATTTTGTTTTTATTTTCTGCTCTACCAGGAGGTGTAAAAAGCCCCCTTCCTTCCCCTACTCCCCCAGTAAACATTACCAATGTAAAAGAATGGAGCTTTGGGAGGAGACAATTCAACGTATGTTTTGATATGCCTA
>VYZM01015409.1:0-23289 GCA_013398915.1 Dromas ardeola
CGTGCATTCGTGTAGACGCACTTGTGTGTACACACACAGTAAGCTTAAGCATAGATAGGACCAGTTACAGACCAATCAGATCTGATCTATGTTACTTAAAAAAGCAGCTTTAGGTTAAGTAAAAATTCATGAATTCTTGTGGCCTCAATGTTCTGTTAAATACATAAAGAGGTCAAAAATAATCTTAATAATTTAAGAAAAATAATCTGTCAGTAAATCACTCAGATTTCAGACCATCAGCATTGACTCTAAATGTTATGGACCCATTAAGGTTGTGATACTTGCACACTATTAATAACCTGCATTATAATATATATGTATGCTATTTGTACATTGTATGTATATTAAATGTACGCTATAATAACCTAATAATAATAAATATGTAAAGGGATCAAATTGTGCTTTTATTTCCAATGTCAGTAGGTGGCACTGCAGTGTTCATATAAATATAGAATCGCTGAGTGACTCTGGCACATGCAAGTTTTAATGTCCACCGGTTACAAGACTAGAACAAATCGTAATAATCATCTAATCTGATGTTTGAAATCCCCAATTTCCTGATCACTGTTCTGTTATACCTGAGGAAGAATGCAAATAAATGGTTGTACAACCGTACCAAATAATTACATAACTAACTTCCTTAAAAGCACTGTCTGGCTGCTGCAGAAAGATTGCCTGAGACAGGGGAGGCAGTGGAAGAAGGTGGCAGCCATGGGACAAAGGACAACAGAGACTGTGAGATGTTATGAAGCCTGATAAGGACCTACACTGACCACAGGAAACTAAAAAGCATGATGCTGGACACCCAAAAAGTTGGGTACAGGCACCACAGCGTTGTCCAGCACAGCAAAAACCTCTAGGTACTCTGCCTGTGTAGAGTACAAGCGCCTGCTTCATAGTAAAAATCAAACAAAACGTTTGGTCCATGAACCCCAGTGGCTGGTCATGGCAGCTCTAGCTCAGTTTTCTTCATTTCCTTCCTACTTACCCTCTTTACGGGTTTATAGAAACAATGTTTTCCTGTTTCACACAACTTAGTCACCCATCATCATTAGGGAGACCCATTGTCTGTTGAATGTTTTTGGAAAACAACAAACAAACAAATGTAAGATAAAGCTCCAAGAGACAGTGGTTCTTAAGTTATAACATGGTGAAAAATAAAACATTTGGGCAACACCCTGTAACTTTGTTCCCAAACACAGTATCTTCAAGAAAACATTCATTCTTGACCTTCCCCAGATCCTGTTCCTATGTTTTTACTAGCACACAACTACTGTGCTTAGCCAGTGTCGTATTCTGGTTTCCTAAGCAACTGCACAAGTACCACATACGTTTAACGGGCTCAGACAGCTGCTCAGATAAGTGTCCTCTAACACCTTTTTCAGGTTTTTTATTTCCTCTTCATGCATGCATTTTTGGGGAGGAATTTCTCTGAAGTAGTTCAGAAACTTATTGTCTAAGATTGCTAAGTTTAGCAACTCAAGTGACTTGTCTAAGGCCATTAACAACTGCTGCCAGTACAGCTGGTTGTTAACCCACACGTACAGCTGTGACACTCCTGCTAGCACAGCTATTTTCTCTTTAATGTAGACTGCAGCAGCAGCATGATTATGCTCCTGCTGCTATAGATTGTCTCACACCGACGGGGTGATTTCGTTACATCAGTAAGGGTGTGCAGCTCTTTCTTGTATAGCTGCGCAAGTTTTACAAGTGCACTGCTGATATAATTAAACTAGTGTTTCCTGTTCTGGCACAGAACTCCGGCTAAATACAGAACTTGGGAGATTTACTTGCCCTTTTTGCATTAAAAGGCAGTATTAAGAAAGAAGGGAGAGCTGTCTGGGAAAAGCAGATTCATTGCACACTGAGATTCCAGAGAACAGAGGAAGGTTTCCCAGGATTCCCCCCCTCACCCCTCTGTAACCCAGCTGCTGACAGAATTCTGTGTAATCTTCAACAGTATTTTAAGAAGTTTGCCATTCCTGGCTTCTTGTTCTGCCTTCAGCTGCAGGTTACCATCCTCCCAGCAACAAGGGATGAAGAGAACATGTTCCACATTTTGACTACAGCATCAGAGTATTTCTCAACATATTCGAAAGGACTTTTTAAAGCAGTAAGATTTTGATAAACGCTGTATTGCCATAACTCCCCATATTAAATAAAAAAAAAAAAAAGAGAAAAGGGAGAACTCTTTAAAGTAAACAAACAAAAAACCCCAAACAAACAAACCCAACAAACCCCCCCCACACTGACATTTTAGAGCTGCTTTTTATACTGACCAGGATCTGTCCTACTGTCCTTGCCCTGAAACATGGTCATTGCTTCCAGATTCAATGCACATACACCACGCATAAAGGCTTTCTTCATGGTGTCTTCATAGTGTTCTCTTTCACTATGCAGTCGCAAAATCTCAGCTTTTGTCTGTTCCAAAGTAGCAGTTAGCTATGAAAGAGCGTAAGGAAAGAGCTGTGTTGCACTTCTGAATACAAACTACAAACACATTCCTCAATTAGCTTTGTAAGTCACTTACTACATTTACAAAGATAAGTATTTTCACACCAAAATCTCTGGTTCACTAGAGATGAACAGCTACTTTTCATTTCTTTGTACTACAGCACAGTATTTGTACTAGAGCATACCAAGGACACGAGTGCATTCGAAAGTACTGTGAGACCCTACCTAAGCAGCTAAGCAGAAATTCATCTTGCAAGTTTTTGTCTTTTAGAAGTTTGGCATCTGGCACAAGCTAGACTTCTGCAGAAACATGGATTCCCTCAACAGAAGAGCAAGTTTTCCCAGAAAAATATTTAAGCATAGGGTGAATTGTCATCAACCATCTCTCTTTTCTAGCTACTGTAAAAAACTAAAAATGCTGAGAAAAGACAGACCAAGTTACCTTTGTAACTCACTACTTACTGTTTTTGTGCTGGTAAGCCACATTTGGTAAGTCTGTTCTTAAAACTCTAGGTTTAATGTCTTGTTAAAATACAAAGCTTTTAAAACACACATTTTAAAACTTTATTTACTTACTGTACCCCAATGCACACATTGATAACTTCAACTTAAGCTCTGAAAATTGTTTAATAAGGTTAATTGGCAAGCTGAAGGCAAACCCAAACTTAAATTCAGCGTTTAGCAGAACAGCTATTACAGGAAAAAAATATTGTACTCATCATGATCATTCATAATAACAATGGTCTTCTATTTCCATTAGTAAGACCTCAAAATGCACAGCCAATATTAACAGCATGCTCTTAGAAAAAAAATACCATTCCTACTGGTGGGCAAATAGAAATTTGTCTCATTTCAGAAGGAATTCAATTTACTTCACCTGTGCGTACAGATCAGCAACATTTTACGTTAGATGCAGGGGAAAAAAGAAATCACATCTAGGACCATAGTAGAGAACTCGGATCTCTCCAAATCTTCTTGTGTACTTGGAAGCTCTGTTCTGCTGGAAAGTTCTCGTATTTTTAAAGTTTGCTGAGAAAGAGATACGTCGGAGGGATGGGGGTGGCGGAGGAAAGGAGAGAAAGAATGAAAAAAGGAAACCTTATTTTACCTCTGCAATTTTGGCTTCATAATCATTGGTGAGCTGAACACAGACATCTTCTGCCCTTAACTGGCAGGCTTTTGCAACTTTTTCTTTCCATTTTTCTTCACTAAGAGCGCGCCATGCTGCCCATACTTTCTTCATCAAAGCTGTCCGGAATTGTCTATCTGCTACTCTATTTGCATATTCCTTAGGGAACAAATATAATCACATCATATGCAAGTTCAAGTTCCCTAAAAAATATAAGTACTTAAGAGAGTGTGGATGATGGTTTTACAACTTACTACATAGACCACAGCAGGAATGCCTAAACTGAGTTACATGTGCCGCAGTGAAGTGGTACACAAACATAGCATCAGCAGCTCAATGTTTCTTCTTGCACACATGTCACTGAGCATTACTGTCCACAGTATGAAAAACCGTATTTACGAATTCCTAGGTTACACAAAACAGTGTTTTAACTCTTAGCTTAATGACACTTAAACAACCACTTCACATATATGGTGTAACCACGCATATGTGAAGCCATTTAGTGGGTATGTGGCACATTTTGATTCAACGTAGGAATCATACAAAACCTGCAGTCACAAAGATTGCAGATGATTAGCATAAAAACCACCTATCTTTTAAATAAATTTAGACTTCAGGATGCTTTAAAAAGTCCTTTAAGACAATTCTATTAGTCTACTCTATTTCAAAATAGTCATCACACAAGGTATTATGGCATTAAATTATTTTTTCAGAAATGAATTAGGAAAACTAAAAAGAGCTGAGTAAAAATCAGACTACAAATTATTAGTGAATTCTAAGATGGGAGTGAAGGAAAAGAGCAAAGGCTACCCCTCTCTGCAATTCAGCAGAGTTTTGGATAGTGTCAATGAACTTGAGTGTAGCTAGGAATCTGTACCAATGAACAAAGGTCCCAAATACAGCTTCTCCTTTTTAACAGCCTGGAATGGGAAAGGTTTGCAGTCTTGACACGGGATCCTTCTTTTCTGTCACGCTTCACTGTTACTGTGAAGACTGTTTACTGTTATATGCCTGACGCAATGCCCAACATTTTGTGCGTGACTAGCTCTTAGCTACTTCAAGATTTGGTAACGTGAAAAAGAGGGCAACTGAAGTTCTAGTTGTGGAAAGGGCTTCCCCCCAAAATGTGATACTGTGTCACATCACAACGTAATGTGTTTGAAATTTAGATAGAGATTTCCTTGGCACAAAATGCAGATACTGTCAACTGTGGTGATTTGCTGTGAGCTGATCACAGTCATTGCAGCAATATAAGACAAGAACAGGTTTGACTTTTTTCCCCCATCGCAGAGAATATTCCAACAGCAGTGTTCTTTTAAGAACTGATGTTTTCAAATTGTTATCTGATGTTGTCAAACACATCAAAAGAGAAACACTGTCATTTCTTCAAACTGAAAGAGGAACTACAGCAACTCTGACCCTTCTGAGTTCAGAGGTTTCATTTTCATTGCATTTTTATTTTGCGCACATACTTCTTGTTTGGCTTGAACATGCTGAATCCGCCACAGCGTAAAGTTTCTCATCAACTCTAGTCTCTCCTTTTGCCTCTCTAGTGCTTGGGTCAAGTTAGTAATCACCTGCAAAAATATTTATTAACATTATTTCAATAATTATGATCTTTGTAAGGTCAAATAGAATGTACTTTATGCATCAGTTATTTTTCACTTATGGCATTTGCTTTTAACAGATGCTTTCTACGGAATCTTCCCCTTACACTAATCAAGCAGAAAACAATAATCAGAGTTCAAATCACAAGTAAAATTCTTGTGTCTTCAACACTCAGACTGCAGCACAAACACTTCCATTGTGTAGTTTTAGGAAAAGTTCAACTTAATTATTTCATCCTACCTCTGCAGGCTTCTGTGCTACTTCCTTATAATTAAATGTTACTGTAGCATAGGGTCAGAAGAATCACTTATTTCAAAGACAATTTTGATAAATCAGGAATGTTTATATTAAAAGTTTGGTTTAGTGCATTATTAATTAAATGAAGTGTAAAGAAACGATTTATCTGCAGAAAGCTTATTCAATTGTGTGAACAGAATAAACAAGCTAAGGAGTTGCTAAAAACTAGAAAAATCTGATTAAGAATTGTTATTCTCTTTAAAGTTCTCATGAAAGATATCATATAGGTCTATAGTAATCAAAACATTTGAGAGGCAAGATGGCCTACCGGACAGAAAATGCAGTTAGGGACTTTTACCACCTATCTCTAAATATGTTTTAATCAGTATACAGAAACAGCTGAGGTTCCCTGATTAAAAACTAGACAAGATGCAAATTGCATACATCAAATCACTGCGTATTTTTCTATATTTTTGCCTAACTTCTTAAGCTGGATTTTGCCATCAGTCACACCTGAGCAACTCCAATGGGCAACAGTGACCAATCCTGGGACTCCTCGGATTAATGTAAACTTATTTTAACTACTGCATAAAGATTGTGAGAAACAATATTCTAAGATATTGTATGCTAATATATCTTAATGTGTTATATTGCATATGTTACATGCAGTAATTATTGAACATATACCAATGAAATGATTTATACTTAAAATAAAGTTTACCTTTACATCAACAAAGTTATCTAGCAAATAGTAAAAAAACTCCTATTTTGTTTCAGTACAGAATTTCATACAAACTGTTTCAATCAATCTTCAGAATGCTTAATGAAACATTACTAGACAAAAGCTTGGTTTCTTTGAGGTGTTCAAAATATCAAGGTCAGAAACAAATAAAGGTAATTTTGATACGTTTAAAGTAATTCAAAGCTGATCCACCTCTAGATTTTTAGAATGAGTTCTTCATAATACTGTATGTTAATGAATCTAGTATAAGCTACTTTTCTCTGGTTAAATATGACTAATTCTAACTTTTCGCAGTTTCACAATAACAGAATAGTCCCAGCTATATAACAATGATTTATCTAAAATTAGAAGTAAATTTGCATAAATTACCAAAAACTCAATAAGAAAATAGAAAGCAAAGGAAATGAATATAATAAATTAATTACTTTTGTTGAAAAAGTGTCATATACTAACATAAAACATCAACTATTGATGCCGCATACCTGTTGATACACGCTGGAAGTCCTAGCCTAAATTCATGTTTGTTAATTAGTATATTTTTGCACTAAAAAGCATTTGTGAGATTTACAATGTGAAAACAAGAATCTACAGTATTCATAATATTTGTGAGGCTGATGGACTTTGGGTTATGACCATGTCAGAATACAGCTGTTTTGATAAATATGGTGTGATACATGGAAGCACTGCCACCTACCGTTAACGTTGTAGCAATAACAATTTTCTGTTGAAAATTATGATTTTTTTTTTTTTTTTTAGAAACAGAATTATAAAATTGGCTGAAGAAATAATTTCTCTGATAGCAGAAAAAAATACTGCTCTCAAAGTATCATCAAGAATTATGGCTCATTAAACAGGAGTGACATACAATGATATCCAACAGAACTAGATAAGTTTGAATGGTATACACTGAAATAACAATGGCTCTGCACATATGTTAAATGATATTATACTAATGCCATTCTTATAAGTTATAACATTTATATTTGCTTGGCCTGAAGATTGGACTTTCCCAAATGAACACAGAATATTATCTTCCTCCATATTTTAACTCCTTTAATGGATGTTTTAAAAAAAAAAACAACAAACCAATGGTAAATAGGAATTAAAAACCCAAACTCCATTAAGTGTTCTCAAGTACAAGGTTAAAAATTCAGGACAGCAATAAGAGTATTCAATTACGTTATGTAATTGCAGGGCTACCAAAATTTTACATCCATTTCCACAATTTTAGTTAATTTTGAAGTCGTCGATATTGTTGATAGCAGAAAAGTGTAACTCAGAGACCTCAAATGTACAATCCTAAGAATTTGTACAAATGCGCAATTCCTAAGAATCTTAAAATAGAGATTCTTTAACATTTAGGAGACTGCTGTCCATTTAAAATTCAAGAAAACCAATCCAATCAGTGAAAAATTAAAGGTTTTTAAAGTGTAAGAGCTAATAGATCCATCTAAACCAGTGTGATCTTCATGAAATAAATAAGAAACAAACATACACCCCATATTTAAGAAGCAAACAATGCAAAATATGTACACATAACATGTTAAGTTTCCATTGTTATTATAGATAACATTATTAGCAACAATGATTCTTTTTCTACTATACAGTCTAAATATAGTATTTATTTCTCTGTGTTACTTGCTGCAAGAAGAATTTTGTTCAGAGACAGACCCAAAAATTCAGTGTGGATATTTTTAAAAAGAAAGGAACTGTTGAATTATCAAATTGAATTACCACCTCATCCTTCCTGCCAATAGAGACTTCATAAGTACGTAGTAACTCCTTCAGGTTTTCCATCTCATTGCTCAATTGTCTCACATGTGCAGCGTGTTTCTCTTTTTCTTGTCTCATTTGAAGCTTGTGATGTTCGATCAAACTAAGCTTCCACTTTCTCAATTCAGTCAGAACATTTGTCTGAAAAGTTAAAGGTAAGACAGTAGTGCAATTAGCTAAAAAGATTAGAGAGGAGGGCATAATTTTATTTTAAAACACTTAGCAATTAAGGAGACATGAATATTTACAGTGATGTCTTCATTATACATTCTGTTTATATCTAGAAATATTACCAGACATAATGAACTACTGAATGATAATAACTGAACATCCGTAATGGAGAAAGTTATTCCCAAGTTCCTGAAACAAGATATTCTAGTGCTTATGTGCAATACGCAACAACAATCAAAAAGAAAACCACCATTTCCCAGTGCAACCACACTGCAACTTTTCCTGCATTCTCACTTATTCCACAACACACTAACGTCTGTATATGATTATTAAGGATTCCATACAAAACAAATACCTTAAGACTTCCACTCCAGAGATCAAGTATGTTTTCTATTTGAGTTACTTTTTCATCCGGCAACGTTAATTCAGTCACCGTGGCTTCGTTGATTTCCCTTGGACCACGTGTGGACCCTTGTGAAGGAGTCTCTTCTGAAAGAGCCGGGCAAAATTGTTCCATATTGGCCTCAGAAGGCTCCTTCACTGATATTAAGACTAAAAAAGAAACAGAGAATAACGATTGATACTCAGGAAAGGCTAACTGGTCTGCATTCTGGATGGAAGTCAGAATCCAAGCATTAAAAAAACCCTCAACCCCCAAAATATTTATGGCATCAGAAACTTCCTTTCCCCATGTAAAACAAATAACCCAATTCAAATATATGCTTCCGAGATACAAGTATATTTAGACAAATAGTCCTATTGTAACCTCAGTCAAATCAAAACTGCCGTTCCCTTAAAGAAAATAATTTTTTACATTAAAGAGGACGACCACAGCAAGTACCAAAAAAATAGTGTTGCCAGAAACAAAAACCATCTCTCTCAGTAAAGACTTCTTGTCAATTAACAGCTCAGGTCAAAAATCTAAAAACTTGTCATTTTCCTTAATGCCACTGTAAACTCCTGAGGCCAGGGGCCTTCCTTTGTGCATTCACAATGAAACCTGTGGGTATATTTCAATGTTAGTATGTACCCGCATCCATTTTCTTTGCAGCCTTTAATTTGTTCATATAATTAAACTTTTTGAGAAAAAAAAAATCTCCTATGAATTTATATAATGCCACACACAATAAGGCCTCACATTCAGGTGCTGTGGCTAACTACCACTGCAACAAAAATTAATCCACGCACAGAAGTGAATGGGCATATGTTTGAGTTCCAACTGATGGGAAGACAAAAATGAGCTAAAAATAAAGAAGTTCATATTTATGTAAACAGAGGAAATTAAATATCGTTTCATATTTAGTTGTTCCTTATAGAAAATTTGTTATTGGGGTTGACAGCTGAATAAAAAAATTTGGAAAGAAGAGGGATTAGCAGATTCCTTGTATTAATAACAATCAGGACAACTCCAAAAGAATAGTCTCCTCCTTTCACAAACGGATAGAGGAAACCAACATTTTGGTCTTAAATTCTGAGAACAAATACGGTCTGTATAACTGATTTCATAGTGGATGGGTACTATTTTTTGGTACAAGCATGCAGAGATATGGTTAACTGTTTGTCACAAAGCAGTATTTTCAGTGAACACTGGAAATGTGCATTTCTAATATATTCAAGGCTGAGCCTGATGGTTGACAGTCTTTTATAGTTACTGTCACTGTTAGGTCTCCTGTCCAAAGGAAGTGAGAAGAGCTGTCTGGCTAATACTTCCCCTCAATCAAGTAGGCTGAATTACAACTACTACACTCGTGATCCAAAACAAGGAAATAAGGAAGAGCTGTGATGTAGAGGCAGTTACAACGGCTCTTTGGTGTTTCTCCTAAGATCATATACAACTATACATCATAAAATTAAAATCAGAAAAGAAGCCCCATCTAACACAGTTTCTCTAGACTAAATCCCCTACCCCATTACATAAGCAGAAGACCATAAACAGATTATTCCCAGTCACACCAGTATATTAAGATTGGGCTCTAGCTTTTTGTCATTGTTTCTCCTGCAAATGAGGGAAGTATTGCTTAGCTAATGGCTGAATTTGAATATTCATTGCTTGCAAAGATCTCCAAAAAGTATGACATGCTAGACAGATAACCCAGACTACTTGAAATATATCTAATTTCAGTGATGAAGAATCTGGCTGGCCTTTCACAATATACAGTATTTGGCAGTGTTATTATTGTCACGTATTCGTAGTTCTGTCCTTTACCACTTGTTCCCATTCCTGCATGTCGCTGTGTTCTTCCTTCAGTTGTGACGTTGCTGTAAAATGTGTGGTTTGTTTTTATTTTTAAACTTTTATTATTTCCTTGGATTACAAAGATATCCAATTTACACAGCACAGTTTGCAAGATATTTGGAAAGAAAAAAAAAAAAAACAGAACAAAATGTAACCAATAAACCCAGGATATTAAAATAGACTGACAAGGGCCATAGTCCGAGATCATAGCATTAGAAGTTCATCACTCCCCTCCCTTAAACCTCCCTATGTACAGATTTTCCTAACTCAGCTTCCATTTTTCTCATTTACCACAGGATGTATGCTTCACTGGATCCACTGAGCGTATCTGTTACATATTTTTATCAGCATCTTATGTAATTTATCTCAGCCTTCCAGTATTGCCATGATTTTCTAGTTGTATACATATTCATTTCAGTCTTAGAACTAATGCTCTCCTTCCGTCACTTCTGTTCCTTCCACTGCATTACATGATGACACTCAGTTACAGCGCACTAAGGTACCAAGGACATGGAACCATTTAGATATGATAAAGCATAAAAATGTACTTCATTAATTAATCCCCACATGCATTAATTCCAACAAATCTCTAGACCGTGTTCTTGTTTATAGTACAGGTAATGAAACTAGCTGTTTTTCCAGATGTCTGTTATCCCAATACTATTGTGTTGGGTTTTTTTACTATGTTTGTCTAGTATCTGACCTTTCTGCTTTTAACAAGTAAATAAGCTCTGTCAAATTCTTCTCACACGTGATCTGCTATCTGTGGCCCAAGCTGAGGGTAACAATTTGCTAAAATGAATGTTTGTTTTTTTTAAATCTTCTCAGAAGTTTAATGGATCAATACTAAGGACTAAGGACTGTTTGGGTATGAGTCATCATTACACATCTTTGCTACAAATAATTCACTGCTCCAGTCTTAGTAATTTTCAAATTTAATCAACTAAACTGGCAACAAAAACAGGAAATTACGTTTTAGGTTTCAAAGTTTAAAAGCATTTGGACATTGAATTGAATAGTACAGCATGTTTTATTCCAATTATTTTTCCTATTTGACTGGAAGCTTTTAGTGAAGGTATTATGTATCATTAAATATACTGCAACAAATAGCGATTACCAGTAATTAGACTTCTACTGTCATAGTGGAAACACTCATTTCAGTTTCAAAAACCTGAGGAGAAAGTCAAAATGCCAGACCACTTCACAAAGCGAACTTCATTTCAGAAGGCATCACGTGGCATTGGAAACTGTTGGTCTCAATACCAACATCATGTGCAGAAAGGAGAAAAAACTCCACAAGCTTGAGAAGCTCTGCCCAAGAGCAAACTTTTAGGTATTAACTCCATACCCAGCACAGAGATGTGTTTTGTTTTAGCAAGTTACAGAACGCTACCCTAATAATTTATGATTTTGTTATTTTAACACAGCAACAGCATTAGAGCCAGACAGTGAAAGACCAAATGTCAGAGAGCCTGATTTTTAGTATCAACATGTAGCAATGCCAAAAGACTGGAGCTAAACAAAAAAATTAACTGTCCTTCAGAAACAACCTGCTAATCTATCCTATCCGATCAGTATTAGAGGTATAGTATTGAACTTGAACTGAACTACTTTCTCCCTGTTCATCCAAAGTCTTGTTACTAGTATCAGGAAAAAAAAGGGTATTCTGAGGCCATTAACACTGTGGCAACCACCACTCAAATATGCAATCACTCTCTATCAGTACTAAAGGTTATACAGCGGAGTTGGACAGATTTTGGTCAGATCCTTTTTTGAAAGTTCAAATAACCTTCTTTTTACAACTAAATTGTTTCAAGGTCTGTCTCAAGGAGATATAAGATATCTCTTTCCTAGATAGACAGGACGTAGTGACACTTGGAACAGCAAACCCATGTTTTGATAAAGCGGCAAAGTACCAAAAGTTTATTTGTACTGTGTAGTTAATAGAAGCATGATGGTGCCTTGTAAATACTCTTCTTGCCTCAGTCCTTGAGAAGATCAAGAGCACCTTCTTTACTGTTTTTAGCCATTTTTTTTTCATTTTGAAAATAAAAGACAAATTGTATTTTGCAAGGTGCTGCCCTTTGCAAATATAATAAATTTGAGTGTTTATAACTGAGGGGAATACGTAGCTCCTTGTAATGAGCGATACATAAAACTGCAATGCAAAATTGTGATCACCATCAAGTATAAGTGCATTTCTTTCCCCTCTCCCATGACAATTAACTACAGCTTGCAAATGACTATTCTTATTTGGTAATACCAAGCATATTAAAAGATAATTATTCAAATATTTCAAGGGAAGCAATCAAGGGAATGGAAATTTGTCCTCTCACTCCTATTGCACATGTTTAGGCATTAAAAAGGAACAAAGAGTTCAGAGGATACATGTTTGGCCCCAAGGAAAAAAAAAAAAAGTAAGGGCATAACCCCTCTCTCAGAGTTAAAGAGAAACAGCAGATTTTGCTGGCTAAGATCTTCTCTTCAGACAAATATGATCGAAAACAGAGTTTAGAGTCATCTACCAAAAAAAAACCAAACAACTTCAAGTCTAGTGTTTTGATTCTGATATTCTTTCTTATGAACAGCAGTATCATGTATCACAAATATTCCCTTACAAAACAATGTTCCACACAAACTGGGAGACAAAACTCTAAGCAGGGAGAGCACTGGGGACAAGACCTGAACTAGAATTTGCTCCATAATACAATTCCACATAGCTGGGTTTGAAATTTTCTACTGTCCTTTCAGAACAACTTCTCAGGCTGAGAAATGCTCCCAACAGCTGACCTGAACTGCTATACAATTCAAGAGTTTTACAATTGTATTTGAATCCTGGCAATCTGCTAGTGTGACTGATCAACAGCTGGCTACAATGGAAGAAGATGAGCACTATGGTCACGAAGCTCAGGGAAGAATACAGGGAGCGACCACAGCTGTTGTAAAGAAAGCTGAACTTACCCCAGCACACTGAAAGGCAGAGGGTGGCCTTTGTTTTTCAGAAAGAGCTGTACCAGTTGAATGGATCAACCAGTTGTGTAAGTGGCCTTAGTGAACAAAGAAGTGTGAATGCATTCCTGTGCTAGCCGGACCAGCAGGCGGGAAGTGTTGGCTCAACCCAACACAGTATAAAAACTAAGAGCAACCAGCAAAATGAACTTGCAACAGAGCAATGGTATTGAGCTGGCTTTAATGCACACAGTCCTTCCTGGCAACTGCGGATGCCCCGTGTCATGATCATTAGTGTATAAAGACCACTAACAGGAATCAGGTTTGTTCCGTGATCTAAGCGTATATTATAATTACTCCACCATGCTGCAACTGTTCACTGAAGTCCTGCTCAGATTTTGGTTAACACACAGATCCTGCTGAGACCTGTTGTATCCTGGGAGCTGTGCCATTAGGTAAAGGCAAGAGCAGCATGTAGGCAGGACATGATGGACAGAAGGGCTACAGGTACAGGCAGCCATTATCACCTGCAGTTTGCTGTCTCCTGCAGTCATAATCCTTGCACATTGATTAGCAGTTCCCTCTGAATCCAGTAATTTATAGAAATAGTATAGTCCAAACTTCCAAGCTCAAGGTATAAATACATTATCTTACCCAAAAAGCTTTTGAAACGTATCCAAAAGCAGCCAGACTGCTGAGGCTTTCATGCTTCCCGGTGTGATACAGGGGAGTCCTGCACTATGACAGAGGAGGAAGGATGAACACTCTTTCCATCAGTTAGGCAACTATTTTGCTTACAGAGGTGTGAGCTACAAGTTGCAATTTATGAATTGGAGAACTTTTGAGTAAGAAACGTCATGAACTAAGGGATGAATTAGCGAATTCACATGTTAGACTAGTCTGTACAAAGGGGATTGAGCCATTGTTTGATGTACTTGTTTTCTTTCCTATTGAGCTCAGAAAATAATATTTAATTTATTGAGTAAGCTGACCCGTATATTTGAGATCCAAACAGACCGTGACATGCATTGCATTGCGATTTCAGTATATTGCTGTATCACTCGGTTAAACCAAGGTCCCATGTAACAGCAAATCTCTTCAGACGAGTAAACTGGTAACAGAAGACTAAACCCTCCTCGTGTGTGGTATCTAAAGAAACCTGGTCAGAAAGTACTGGACTCTTGACAGAATCAATAGCCACAAAATGTTCTTTGGCTATGGAAATCACAGATTGTTTAAACGTTACTTTTAGTTGAATCTATCAGACTGCAATTTTTGGTACCTCAACCTGATATAAAAGATGAGGATGTTTTATTCTCCCTATCAATACATTTTCTATCATAGTTTTTTAAACCCCAAGAAACTGCTCTCATTTTAGGTGTTACAGAATACCTCTTACTGTAGCGAAATTTTTTCTATGATGTTTGACTGTTCTAGAGTAATTGCCATAGTACAACATACCAGCAGCTTCTATTGATCTGATTTCTTATGCAACTTGGAATGATTCCCACATAGGACATAAATACACTATCAAGTTAATAAACCTCAATATGTAAAAATCAAAATGCAAAAGCTGCACTTGAAACTCTTCTGTTGGCAGTTTTCCTAACATTAGTCACATCCTAATTCCAGATCCGTTCTCTCTCTAATCTTCTATTCTCATGCTTTCAGTGAATTCAAAATCAGGCCTTCTACATTTCCTATGGCAGTGTGATATTCAGAAGAACAACCACACTAATTCCATATGGGGAGAAGTTATGGATGTGATGTCCTTAAGGATTCTTCATTAGTTTATAAAAATGATAAAACATTTCTCCACGTGGCATACTGGAAAGAGAGATATTGGCTTGTGTGTCTGAACGTACCTAAACTCCACTGCACAGACTCATTGTGGAAGGATATAGAGCACAACCAATACTACCACCCTCACTTTAGTTGGATTCCTTATTTTAAGAGCCTATTTCTAGATAATTTTTTATTATATTGTATTAACATGAGTTAACTAAATGGTAACTGACAGCTTAGACTGCTTTATATTCCAGTGAAAACAACATACAACTTAAGAAGATAAATTTATTTTTACTCATGATTCTTTTCCTAATTTGAAATAAACAACTTTCAGAGTCTGCATTGCCATTTGCAATCACACTGGTAAATTCCTGCTAGCAGAGAGTACTTAGCTCTGATCAGCATGGCCAAGACTTCTTGCGCACAATACCCATGAACAACATTTACTCCAAGACAACGATTAGCCCCTGATCTACACAGCACTTCAAGGCTGCTTAGTCTCTAGTTGTAAAATTATCCACACATTTTACCCCCCATGTTCCTCTAAATACTAGAAATAAACGCATCCTCAAGGGTCACAAAAATAGAAGTGAAAAGAAAACAGTAGGTAAGTATTTTTATCATGAAATAGCATAAATAGATAAAGAATAGAAGTTAAAGTAAGTTCTTCCTGATTAAGCTAAACTCCCTAGTAAAGAAATAATGCTAGTATGATTGTTTACTATTTCTGCTGAAGCAAAATTAACAGAGCTTCATCAATCTAAATACTAGTGACAAAAACAAACAACATATAACCATAATTAAAGTAACTCTTACTTCCAAATATTCGTATTTTAAATACTCATTTATCTATTATGGGAGCACAGGTATGAGCAAAACCAGTTGTGACCTGTCAAATTTTGATGAAGTATACTGTAAGTAAGGGCACCCCTTTTTGCATTATTATACCAATCACTTTAAACATCTGCATCACAAAACACAGAGAGCTGCCTGTACATTGACTGCCATCCGAAAGAGACGTCAGTGTGAACTCTTCAGTGAATATGCCTTCCTAAATTTCTTATTGGGCAAAATGCAAATGTACTATATGAGCTACGTATATATTTCAAACAGGTGCTATTAGAAAATTTAAGCCAAAAAAGTTGTATCATTGTTCTTATAAGCTCAACACATACTACTGCACACTACTACAACGCATATGGTCCATACTACCTGGACTCTTGCGGTGAATGGCATCATCTGTTACACTTGAAAATCTGCCACCTGCTCTCAGTTCTGAAGCAGGTTCTGACCACTTCGAGATGCACTGTTCAAACCTCGGAGTCACTAAAGCATAACGAAGCAGCTCTTCATATTCATCCTGTCACAAAGTGATGACAAATTATTTTAAAATTACAATTACATTCTAAAAACTAGGTATATATAGGAAGGAGTGGAAATGGGTTTTGATAATTTTTGAGAGGTTTTTTTATTATTTTTATTATGGTGAAAACTAAGAGGATTTCCTTCGAAGTTGCAAAAGCAAGCTGTTTTTCCTACCATGATTATAATTTATCTTCCTCTTGTTTGATGTTCATGTTCATTGCTATTACAACTAGATGCACTGCAATAGTTACACAGAAAGACTTTGATAGATGCCAGAATTGCACACTGTAACAGGCACCTTAAACAGAAACATAGAATCATAGAATTTACTAGGTTTGAAGGGACCTTTCAGAGAACTGAAAAAAAAAAAAAAAGTTCCAGATCATGAGATCATGTAAGCTATTAATCACCCAATACCATTTCTAAGCATTACTATTACTGCAAGAAAAATATAGCTACTTTTATAGCCATGACAAAGATTCTACTGAACACAGTCATATTTCACATTCCATAATATTACAATTTCTTTACAATTTGGGAGTTGTAAAGCCAATCACCAAAAGATGCTTGATTATCCAGTATTTTCTTTAGATTAGATATAATTATTCTCACCTTACATTATGCATTTTTTAAATTATATAGGCACAGAGAATGTGTATATATAAATAATATAAAAGCTTTCCTGTTAAAAAGTTATGAACAAATCTAACCGGCATGTGGCATTACATTATGTACCAAAGCAAGCCAATTAACATTTTTTTGAAATCTCCTAATTAAACAGATTTTCAGAATGACATTATTTAGAGTTCAATGTGAAATTGTGAACAATCTCTATTATAGCTTAAACATACAATTCAGTAATTAATTAAAAAAGTTACAATAGCAGTTAAATGCTGAAACTAATCAAAGCCACTAATGAAACATTTTGGAAAAAAACGCCGGTTAGAAAGTACTAAACCAGGCCACTAGCAGTCTTTTTTTTTATTTTTTTTTTCCACTTAATACTATCGTAGTAATTCTGGTTAGTGTCCTAATGAGGTCAAACCTCAGAAACCAATTGTGAATTGAAGTATTATTTTCCTCTTCAAGCTGGGGAAAGTTAGAGAGGAAACAATCAGTTAAAGGTACCAATTACATTTAATATGTTTTTGGATCTATCAGCTGAAAAGGACAGTATTTTAAAACTTTCAGTGTAACCCTTACATTTATGTGGGTTTCAATTAAATAGAGAATTTAAGAAGTTAGGCTTTGTACATTTTAGATGAATTCTAGTTTCCTTTCAAATTTCCATTCCCCACCTTCTAACGTATCATTTTAAAATTAAAAGGCTAAATAAATGTATATGAAGCTTTATAATTACAAATATATAGTGTATATTTTTGATAAGCAAAAGGAAGTATCACATTCCAAGTAAAAAGTATAGGTAGTTGTGAGTCAACAAGTTACCAATTTTTCCATATCCATATCTTTCTAAAGAAATACAGTTTAGATTTTATCAGATGTCAAAAGAAGAAAACAAGTATCTTCAGATGAGTTACTCAACCAGAAACTACATGGTACTGTACAAAATCCACTGCAGCAAAACTTCAGCAGAGTACAAAAGCCAACACATTAGCCTTTACCTTAACTCATCTAAACTGATTGTGCAGAAGATATTACATCACTTCTCTCTCTTCTTCAAAGAGACTGCGTGACCAAATAAGAATTTAAAACTAATTCTTCACCCCCAAACAAGTTAAGTTTTCAGTTAGAGCCGATCCAGCTGCTTCCATGATTACCTTATCCTATTCAAGGGGCACAGTAGGTAAGATGTCAAGTGCAAGTAGGTGGCTAATTTTGAGTCACACAATTTAATCATTAGCACACAATCTGTCTTAACTACAGACATCCTGAGCATTCAAAATATACATATCAAGTTATGGCAGGAAATTTATCTAGTCTTTCAAATTCTAACACTCTTATTAAAACCCAAGGAATCCACTATGTGCACGAATACACACTCTTACACACCAACAGAAACTGTCATTAGACAGCATCCAGTGAAAAACCTGTAAATAAACACTTATAAATTACAATATTACAACACTGTCGGAAATAAGTTGAAAGCAAGTATCAAAGAAAACACAGTATCCCAATTGTAACCAGAAACTTCAACACAAAAAAAAAATAAATCCTGGAGACTGCAATAAGAATATGTAAGACACAGAAATGGAAACATCAAGTGATTAAAAGTATTACCTCAATCTTAAGTATTCCGTAACAAGGATGTTGCAACTGGAATGCGATATTGACCAATAAATTTCAAATGAAAGCATAATAAAATAAAATTAACAATACATCTTTGGTTTACTTAGTATCACTGTTTTGCTTTAAACAAAACTTTCAAGCTGTTATGTCAACTACAAAATTCTGCTGGAGCATAAAACTACAGGCATATAGTTCTAAGGCCTGAAGGTCAGAGGAGTTTTGATCATTTAATGCATACTACCTTGGTTTTGTAGAAGTAAATAAATAAGTGTTGCAGCAAGCAATTGGCACAAGAGCATTCAGAGAGCTGTTTTTTTTTTTAATTTCTTCTTAGAACATTATAAAAATCTACAGATGCTGCATAGAATTTGTCCTTAGGATTGCAGTCAAAGTTGCTAAAGAACATGAGAAGAATGGATTGAATGGACAAAGTCTTGCACAACTTAATTATAAGTAAATGGAAATTCTCTAAGAGCCAGTGGATTCTTTTTATAAGGAAAAAGTAATAATCTGGCCTCTACTTAAAAGCATGAAATTATCAAAAAGGCCCAAACAAAACAAAAAAGGCCCTTCAAAATTACCTAAAAGGAGTACAGTACTTACTTCCATGTCAACATTCCTGTCGCTTAGCTGTGACCCCGGTGTTGTTCTCTTTCAACACTAACAGACTCCAACAAGGAGTGGCTAAGAACTTTGGGCTTGACTAGTTTGGAGAAAATGAGGCTGAGGGGTGACCTCATTGCTCTCTGCAGCTTCCTGAGGAGGGGAAGGGGAGAGGGAGGTGCTGAGCTCTTCTCCCTGGGGTCTGTGGGAATGGTTCAAAGCTGCACCAGGGGAGGTTTAGACTGGACATGAGGGAGCATTTCTTTACCAAGAGGGTGGTCAAACCCTGGGACAGACTTTCTAGAGGCGTGGACAATGCCCCAGGCCCGTCAGTATTTAAGAGGCATTTGGACAATGTCCTTAATAATATGCTCTAACTTCTGGTCAGCCCTGAATTGGTTGGGCAGTTGAATTAGATGATCGTTGTAGGTCCCTTCCAACAGGAACTATTCTATGCTAGTCTAGATGTGTTCTCAGTTGCAAAGCAGTCATCCGTTATTAGTTGACTGAATCATTCTCTACAAGGTGGCCTTAGAACGTCCTTGATAATCAACCAGATCATAAAAGAAAATTCTGGTCTTTCAAAATTTGTTGCACAATGCCTTCATTCTGTTTTTCAACTACAAAAGGAATTGGAAATACAGGTGAACTACTATCGTTGAACAAAGATTAAGAAAACTTATCCATGACATATGACCACAAATACAGAAGAATACAAACTGCAGAAATGAACTGTCCATAAACAGGTAGTTTAAAAGGGACAAAGTAAATCCACATGAAGAAAAAAGCACCTTAATTTAACAGTGCTTCTGCTGTAAATGCCATTCCACCAGGAGACACATTTCTGCAGGGCAACTAGCAAAACTTACTTTTGTCAAAACTAGCCTGTTTTGCATAGAATCCTATCAAGGGAAAAACCCCCACCCACTATTCAAATAGGAATAAACCAATTACTAAACAATTAAAACCTGCTTTTAAAATATCAGGACAAAGACTTAATCCAGTATCTTTGCATTCTCTGAAAGAATGCTGAGCACAGAAAAGGAAAAACCCCCACCATTAGAATTCCAGCATATCTTGGCATATTTGATGCAGGGGGGAAAAAAAAAAGCATTTACTTTCTGAGATTAACTTGGCCACAATCCTACTCCAAGGGAAATAAATCCATTTAAAAAAATTCAGTTCTTACAACATTGTGTAAGAAGCCTAACACATAGTTACACTTCATCCCTCAGAAACATTGGGTTGCTATCTTACTGTGTCAAATTTATGCTTCTTGATAAGACTTAACACACATAAAAAAATAACACCAGGGAAAAAAAAGGTAAGAAAACTGTACTATTTTACTTGTAGCTGTCATTGATCAACCTCTTAAGTTTACGTAAGAATTTTCACATAAATTGAAATGTCTTGTGACATGCCCAAAAGGGAATCCAAGTGAAGATATTTTAATCTCAAATTTCTTTGTCTAATTTCCTTCTTTTCACTAACTTTTAAATTATTTTCCTATACAGATAAAACATAAAAAAAGATGCAAGTTTTGTTAGATTTCATCATAATTACCCTTTAACAAATAAAATGCCATGACAGTGAACCAAATGAGGTTGCCTCTTTCCTACCTGAAGATCAGAAGAAACAGAACTGCCCCAAACAGAGTCTTTTGGCAAAACTGGACTTGTGCTTTTCTCCTCATCTGATGACATTCTGCACAAAGTTAGTCTATAAAACAGTAGAAGCTGAACTTCATTTCTCAGTTCCAATATGTTTACTGCATGTTCACCAACATTTTCCCCAGAAATGGAGATTCTGCTGTAGAAACTACAGCAACGCCTACTCTGTGGGCTAAACTGATCATATAGTCTCATTATATAATACTAGGTAGGAAACTTTCTTATCCAAACCATACTCAGAACAATGAAAAGACTTCCATTGACTTTAAAGGAAAACAATGGGAGACTCAAAAGCAACAATATAAAAGTTTTCTCTTATTTCACACTGACTGAATAAGTTTAATATCTAATGCTTCATGATATACAATATGAAATCTTACATCAATGGTAACTAAAATACACTGCTAGAGGAAAAAAAAAGAAATAGATATATCAAGAATAACAGAAGCCTTAATTTACAGATACATTACTGTGTCAATCCCTCCTGCATATTCATACTGTATTGTTTTGCTTATCAGCTTGCTTCAGTACTATCTCCTATAGTGACACAGGACTGACTAAGCTACACTGCAATTTTTTTCCCCTGAACTACCTCAGCCACAGCCCAAGCTGAGACCATGCCCTGAACACTCCAATTCAATACCCTGAAGCCTTCAGATAGTGGCCAACATCAGCCTCCCTTCACTTTTTTGACTCTTCTTGCCTTATAGGCCCAGGAAGATGAGCAGATCTGGGCGGTCAGGTAATGCCTTCGGTTCAAGGAATGCAAGGTAGTGAGGTATTCTTTGAACATTTGGGAAGCAGGTGATGTTGTAGAACTGCTACGAAACTTGAAGACTTTCTGAAATATATATGTATCTTTTAATCTACTGTAGCCTTGAGTAAGTCCTTCAGTGAAGAACTGAAGCTCTTGTGATAAAACTCGATAGGATATGGGGAAAAAGAACTCAAAAGGATATCTTGAGGGGGAATGAAAGGAATTACAGAATGAGTGGGAACTGAGTATCAAGCAAGGTGAATTTGTTAATGAATGAATGGCAGAGTGATATAGCTGCCTGATTCACATGAAAAACAATCATCAAGCAGATTGAGCAGCGAGTTGTCAGCAGAAAGTAAGTTTAGGAAGAAGACCATCACAAATTACCAGAGGAACTGACTGCTTGTACAGTGTAGCAAACAACCATGCAAGGAAAATTTATTTTTAGACAGACCTTTACAATTGCCAATTATAATATTCTCAGTTGTTTTTTAAACAGATGCATTTTCTGACAGAAATGTTATTTTTAAATTGCTGTCATTAAATTGGCAGGAATATGCTCCTTAAGCATCATCTTTTTTCAAAATACCAAAAACCCACAACAACCTCATAGGTCTCTATATAGGAATACAGATGGACATGAATTGCCTTTTTGTTCTTTGAGTTACTCTACTTGCTGATTCTTCCTGCACCACAAAAGCTGTCTCTGCCACGGTATCTACACCTTTCAGACTGGGAAGTTAATTTCTGTGCTGAAGATGGACATTTTAAAAATGGTATAATGACAATTTTAAATGCTGATATTTTCTATTGCCTAAGGCTCCAAAGAAGCAATTACCACCTCCCTACCTCCCGCTGAGCCCTAATATGCCGACCATGTTTTTTAAACACAAAATATGAAGTCTTAGGGAGGTTTGCTAAATACTTTTATTGCTGTGTACTGGTGTGTAGCTGAGAGAATAAATACTAGATAGACAAAAGAAGAAATACTAGCTTCCTCATCTCTTCCGTTTTCATTGAGAGACAAGCAATTACCATGTTCTTCTAATCTTCCCTGAGCATCTGCCAAAACATACATCTAACTTCATTCAGGAAAGATTCCTGTTAACAGCAGTAGTTACTTCCAAACCATAACTGTATAGCTACAATGTTAAGACAGCTACTTTTAGAAACAGGATGCAACTATAAAGATCTTTGGTCTAACTCAGCATGGCTGCTCTCACCTCCTTAATTTTGAATTGCTTGAGCTGTGCTCAGGATTTTGTGCTTTTGGGTTTGTTTTTGACTAAAAGTCTTGCTTTCCAAATAATTTAATGCTGCATTCAGATCCGGGGACTCAACATCTAGGAAAGAGAACTACTCCACCTCCCAGTTCATGCAGGACATACTCTTTCCCCTTAACTGTACACCTTTGCCAAGCAGCCCTGCTCAAGCCCGCGTTTTTAAACTTCTCACGACAGCATCTCTGCACCTATCCNACAGACACCTGGCAGCCACCGCCGGGTAGGCATATGGGCGGATAGGCAGGAAGGAGCACAATTCCGTACGTAAACTGGAGAG
>VYZM01015409.1:23607-65212 GCA_013398915.1 Dromas ardeola
GCCGCCAGCCCAAACCCCCAGGGGCGAGGGGTGCCCACAGGCCCCCTCAGAGGGCCGTGGGAAGCTCGGGGGGGGGCGGGGAAGGTGGTGGTACGGGTAAGGAACAGTGGGGTTTTGGAGAAGGTACTGGGGAGGTGCCGGCCCCCCGGGGCGCAGCCCCCCCGGCCGCCCCCCGCCATCCCCTCTCACCTGCGGGCAGCGGCCGCCCCCGGCCGCCGAGGCAGACGGTTTCAAACTACCGGAGCGGAAGAAGAAGCGCAACTCTGATAGGCTGAGGACGCGTTTACAAAGCATTCTCCGATTGGGCAGTTTGGCGGCAAAACAGCCAATTGCAGAGCTCAGCCGGCGGGCCGGTCCGTCCCACCGCCCCGCCCTCTCTCGCCTGCTCCCGCTTCGCCTCCCGCCGCCTCCTGCCTGTCAGCGGCTGCCGCGCGCTGATTGGCCGGCGGCGTTCCCGGGGCTGCCGCGCGGGTCGCTGCCGGCCGGTGGCGGGGGCCCGAGGAGGCTGCGCGGGGGGCGGGGCTGTGGCGGGCTTACGGGTGGTGGGGCGACGAGGCGAAGGCGCGGAGCTCCCTCCCGCCGACACGCCGCGGCTATGGCAGCTTCGCGGTCCCGGCCAGCGCCCCTCACCGAACGCCAAAGCGGTGGCTAACGGCCCTGTCAGTGCTGATGGGGTAGCGTGGCAGCCTAAAAGCTTAGGCTAAGCAAGGTTGGGGGAGCCCAGTGTTCTCCAGGTTGGAGAACAGCTGACAAAGGGTATGCCTGTGGAGAATGAATGTTTTAGAAAAGGAAGATGCTTTGCTGGAACTACTCCATTCTTAACCGTTTCCAGCTATGCTAGTTATGAAGCTAGAAAAGCTTCTTGAGGAGGTGCTTTTTTTTTTTTTTCNTTTTCTCTTTTTTTTTTTTCAGTATAACAGAAGGAGCTTTGGGTTTATGGTTCCCAGCGTTTCTCCCCCATCCAACCTTTTATAGGTAGACATGCTAAATGGATTCAGGTGTTAAATTCAGTCTGCCCTGTGGTAGAGAGCTGTGTAGCACACCCCATCTGAGGCAAAGCTGCTGGGCCAGCAGTTGGAGCAGTGACAGCTTGGAGTGATCCCAGAGAGAATTGCTTTTATTGCTGTTATCTAAGGGCTTTAATAAACAGAAATTCAACACCAGGTTTTAAAGACTTTCTGTCGGGCATCAAGGAGTAGAGAGTCCTTCTGTTTGCTATCCTCCATTTATCCTGATACCGTCTTAATTGTTAGTTTTATAATGCAAGCTGTGACCTAGAAAATATTTTCAAAATAATCTGCAGCACCGAACTCTGGCTCCAGGTGAACCATCTGGTATACTAGAGCCACAAACATCCTGGTCAAGCTCCACAATAAGTGAATATATCTTATATTGCACCAAAATTTTGTCTGATAACCTGAGAAAGACAGCATAGACAGGAAATATCCAAACATCCACAAAATTATAATTTATAATTTGCCCTTTATAAACCTTTACAGCAATATATGTATCTTGTTCTAGAATCTTTTGCATCTGTGAAACACAGTTAAACAAGGAAGGAAACCATCACAAAATTTCACCTCTCTTAGAGGCGTTAAGTTCTCCTAAAGTAAGCCTTTTTCCATATCAGAAGGCCTACTTCAACTCCTCCCCCCCGTCAAAAAGAGAAAACCAAACCCACAAACCCAACCTCTTGGCTATTGCAGCATCCACTTATTTGCCAATATTACCTGATGCGAAGCTTCACTAATATAGAGTGCTTTTGCTTCTGCTGCTTCCCACTCGTAGGTCTGAGCCATACAGAACATGATCAAACCCAAGGCTTCAGTTGCTCTTTTTAGAGTACTTTTCAAACTGTGTAAGATATATCAATGCAAAAATGTCTACTTTCTAGGTTATCTCTAAAAAAAAGACCACTGCAGTCTCTAGAACAATGAATAGTTTTAAACTATCCCAGGAATTATTTGTTAAAATTAGTAGGCTGGTAGAAATATGATGTTTGTGTTGTTTTTTTTTTTTTTTTTTAACAGATTTTTTCCAAGGATTTCAAGGTAAATCTTTTATCATGGCACATATCAGGTATATTTTTTACACTTTCATAACTTCCCTATTTTTATATATGTTACATTGTTCTCTGTTGTATTTATAATGTCTATGTATTTTTGGTGCAAAATCGATTGCCCAAATCTTACCTCAAGGTCAGCCCTAATCACAACCAGGTGGCTGAGGTCTATATAGGCATCAACATAAGATAGTTCCTTACCCCAGCCATATGCTTTCATGCAGTAAACTAAATTCTTCATTCCAACTTTTCTTAAACCTCACCTTTAATCCCAGTCATAACTTCAATCTGTAGTGAGTGACCAATAACTACCATAATTAACAGAAAGCATTGCCCCTTATCAGCCTCAATTCTCCCTTCTAGCAATCTACACAGTAAGTGTCTGTTAACTTGAGGTATTCTATTTTTCTTCTCTAAAGACTTAATCATAGTTTCAGTTTAGCATTAGCTAAGGAGAGGTGCTGACTTTGTTAATACTAAAGGCTTTAGCAATTGGTACCACATTAGACTTTCCCTTAGGCCTAGGAGCTCAAGGAATAAAGAAAATTTCCCATATTTTTCTCTAAATTTGTAACACTAACTACACTTAGAATCTTTCCTAGGTTATAATAAAATGAGATTAGCATCTTCTAAAATTAATTTTAAATAGTTCCTACCTATTAATACCACTATAGATTCAGTAGTGAAGTCTGTTGAGGATCCTGCAATGAGCCAAACCCTTCAGCTCTTAATTACCAAACAATAATCCAATCCCAACCTTAAAACTTGTCTAAATCTTAACCTGTACATCCATATTTGTTCCAAACCCAAGCATGATATATTCACCCTTGCCTGTGTTAGCTTCCATCTTAGCCAAGTTTCAGAACTGAGCAATAAACAGGCATTCAGTCATTCCTTTTAAAAAACTTGGGCATAAGAACATCCCTGCTTTTAGTCTTGGCCGTAGCCAAATCAGCAATGTCGGCACCAAACCTAAACACAAACAATTGGTTATATTATCATAAACTGCATTTATTGTCAATGGCTCGATGTCCAAGTGGTGAGCAGTGACAAGTGGTGTTCCTCAGGGGTCGGTACTGGCACTGGTGCTGTTTAACATCTTTGTTGGCGATATGGACACTGGGATTGAGTGAACCCTCAGCAAGTTTGCCAACAACACCAAACTGTGGTGCAGCTGACACATTGGAGGGAAAGGATGCCATCCGGAGGGACCTGGACAGGACTGAGAGGCGGGCCCATGCAAATCTCATGAAGTTCAACAAGGCCAAGTGCAAGGTCTTGCACCTGGGTCATAGCAGTCCCAGGCACAAATACAGGCTGGGTGGAGAATGGCTTGAGAGCAGCCCTGAGGAGAAGGATTTGGGGGTGTTGGTGGATGAGAAGCTCAAAATGAGCTGGCAATGTGCACTCATAGCCCAGAAAGCCAACCGCATCCTGGGCTGCATCAAAAGAAGCATGACCAGCTGGTCAAGGGAGGTAATTCTGCCTCTCTTCTCTGCGCTCGTGAAACCCCAACTGGAGTACTGCATACAGCTCTGGGGCCCCCAACATAAGAAGGACATGGACCTGCTACAGTGGGTCAAGAGGAGGGCCACAAAGATGATCTGAGGGCTGGAGCACCTCTCCTATGAGGACAAGCTGAGAGAGTTGGGGTTGTTCAGCCTGGAGAAGAGAAGGCTCTGGGGAGACCTTATAGTGGCCTTCCAGTACCTGAAGGGGTCCTACAGGAAAGACGGGGAGGGACTCTTTATGAGGGAGTGTAGTGATAGGATGAGGGATAACAGTTTTAAACTGAAAGAGGGTGGATTTAGATTGGATATCAGGAAGAAATTCTTTACTGTGAGGGGTGTGTGACACTGGAACAGGTTGCCCAGAGAAGGTGTGGATGCCCCATCCCTGGAAGTGTTGAAGGCCAGGCTGGATGGGGCTTTGAGCAGCCTGGTCTAGTGGGAGGTGTCCCTGCCCGTGGCAGGGGGTTTGGAACTAGATGATCTTGAAGGTCCCTTCCGACTCTAACAATTCTATGATTCTATAATTGTCTGAGACCTAGGATGGGACCTTCTGTTGTCAGAATTGAGAAGCTTCTGACTGGGTTGGCTGCACGTATACTTTATTAGACTCTGGTTATGACTGAAAAAGGGAAAGGGGTTAGGTTCAGTCTTGAACCCAGCAGGGTTTGAAGACAAGTTTCATTCCAGGATACTGTGTGGTCTCCAGGAACGGGGTGGAGGCTCTTATCTATAGAAATGACTGGCTGGTCATTGTTTGTTTGTTTGTTTTTTTTTTTTTTTAATGGAATTTGTTTAATAACAGTTTGGAGACATTTGGATTTAGGATTTAGAAAAAGCAACAATGGAGGCTTATTTTTAACTGCAGCATCTGGTAAGGTCTGCATGATTTGATGAGCAAAAACTGCAGCCTGAGTAAGTCCTCATTATCGTGCAGGCATTGTGTTTCATTAAGCCCTATGATGATGCTTATTGAGGTTAGTTTCCAGAAAAGCAGAACGGAAGGACTGCATTTGCTGATGGATGGTAGTAAGCATGAAGGAACGGATAGTTTCAGAGATCTGGTTGTAAGTAGGTTCTTCAGTTCCAGTTAGGGTTAAATTTAGGATAAAGAGGAACTGCAGTTTATAAGGTCTGCATGAATGTGAAGAGCACTGGCCTCAGAGCTTGTCCCAGCAGTATTCCTTTTTTTAGAATGCTAAACTGAACCTAACATCCAGGTGTAATCATGGTGACCAACGTCTACAGCAAAGCAAGGCATAATCAGTTTTCCCTTGCCACAACTGGCTTTTCTGCAAGGTCACAGCTGACGGAGGATTTTTTAATAAACAAAAGTATTCTTGGACAAAAGGAAGTAGGACTGTTCCTGTACCCTAACATGAATTTGTAGGATTGGACCATCTCTAAATTCTAAAATAAGGGTTGTGAGGAATAACACTGTTCAGCACTGGACTGAGTTGGCCTCCATATCAAAGGGCAGGGAGCACAGTGGCATTTGTAGTCATGAAGCGTGGCAAGACGTCTGGTCACAGGACTTCCACTACCCATATCTCTAGTATTTAAGAGGCGACATAGTTAAGATCGAGAAAAAAGCTCCTCCAAAGAGCAATTTTAGATCACTGAATCCAAACGAGCTTTTCTGACCCCTCTGACTAGTAAAAATAGCCCTCAAATTTAGGTATTTGTTTTGTGTTTGAAATAAAGTCATGAATGTAGAACTACTGCAATGTTTTGAAATGCTTGTCAGCATCTAACTTTTCAACAAGGCTTATGTTTGTTTGGTGCACGTTAGTGAAACAGAGCACAAGTTCCTTGTCTCAGACGCAATAATGTTAGACCGTTATCCCAAATAAAGAGATATCATATGCCTCTATCACACTAATTTGTGTTGCACACTGCTGGTGTAAAAAATATGATGAATCTTTCTGCATAGAATAGGTTTTTAAGCACATCACTGCCATTGGCACTTAGACATAGCCTTTAAATATGTGTTTACTTTTCAGTCTTAACATTTTTGGGAAAATGCAGACATTTGAAAATTGGAGGAGATTGAAATGGGTACTCAAACCAGTCTTTGTGATGCAAACATCTACTGCTACTTTGTAATTAGATGGATAAAAAGCAAAGGACATCAAATGGTATAAAGCTGATTACTCGTATAAAGAGATAATTGTAGATAGTTAGAGAGAGAGCAATGAAATGACAATAATTACCCTACTCCCACACTGTGGATTTTATGGAATATCTGATAAAACCTTCTGTTGAAACTTTCTGATTCTGAATTATATATCAAAAATACTAGTCATCTGTAATGTTGGATTCTATAGTACAATAGAATGTACAATTATTTTCACAGAGGGAAGGAGGTTTTTCCATGCTTTTGTGACCATTTATGTTCATATGCTGCTCTAGCCAAGCAAATGCCACAGCAGTGACAGCAGCCAGGAAAAGTACAGTCATCTGTGCAGACTAGGAATTAATTTTGGAATTGTTACTGTCCTGTGCTTTTTCAAAGGAAACAGGGAGAAGGGACCCAGGAGGAAGGAGGCTAAGCTAATTGAATAGCATTAGCACATCTAAAAAAGGTCATCTCTTTGTTCTTTGAAAATTTTTGAAGGATTCAGAGTGCAAAGTAAACATAGTCTTTTATATGGTTTGTAAGAAACATTCACGAATTTTTAGTGTTGTCTGTAATTCTGTAGTTGGTTGAAATACCTTTTCAGGGTTTTCTTTTCTCTTTTTCCCCTGTATCTATCATGATTACTGTGATGGAAAAGCAGATGCTTTGTAATAACTTAAGTGTGGATACTGGAGTGATTACTGTTTGATTCTACCAGATTAACTATTTGACTGTTTACTGGGTGAACACAAGATCTGTCTCCTCTCATGATCAGTGTTAGATGCAGCTCTGGCCTCCAGGTAGATCTGTGCCTTGTACAATATAGTCTCGCAATCTCTCTTCTGCTCCATGGCTCCACATGCCTCAGACAGAAGTGTCAAGTGTCTGGAGGCAAAGAGCCTGTCAGGAGGCACTGAGCTGCGTCTTTTGGGGCTTTACATTCAAAGGACTGTCACGTTATGGCTACTGCCTTCTGCAGTGGGACCTTCATAATTTGCATGGTCCAGGACCATTCCTTTCCCATCATGTGAACTGAAATAATAAATATAGCTGATTGGAAGATCACCCATTTCAAGATTCAAATCAAATTTTTTGTTCCAACTGAAATAAGGAAACAATTTCAAAATACGAGCAGTTTGGGCACAATTGAAATGTTAATTTTAAACAACAAATAATGGCTAGAGGTAATGTGCAGTTCCACATATTTTGGAAGCTACTGTCACTCTTTTATTGTGATAATGATAGTAGTAACAGTCATATCCTGTGAATATGGGACATCTCAGCGTTAAAAGCCTCTGTCTTCTACCTAATATCCCACTCTCCCTTTGTAGAAATGCTGTTCTGACCATGTCATCTGTTATATAACGGTCAGTGCATATATCAAGTATATATGCTTTTCAGGGAACACATGTGAATTGGAATTAGTGTAGAGAAACTGAAAATAGTCTGGAGTCTAGTATTTGCTGTGTCTGAAAATACATTCTACTATTTTTTTTCACAGACATATCAGCTTATAGCTTGACAGGCACTTACAGGACAGTGTTTGTTGATGAGGCTATAGGCTATAGGCCTAGTCAATATGTTTATATATACTTAAAAGATTCTCTCGAGTTTTTCACTCGAGTAAGCTTTTTCACATTAGTCAATCTTCTCCCCACCAGTAACAGCACCTAACATGACTAAAGTTATGAATGGATTTTGCACGAATTTCAAGTCTTTTTCTACCACAAAGACTTATTAGCATGTTAGATAAAGATTTTCAGTTACATGGAAGAAAGGCCTTCTCTTACAGTTAATTGAGTAACAATACATTCACCGTTTTTTCAAGCCTCTAACTTTTTTCTGACATGATAACACATGAAACCAGATCTGTAGGCTTTGGGTGAATTTAAGGGGAACGCTTCCCTCAAGATTATTTAATTTTTGGCAGATTTTTCTCCTTAAACTAGAGAAATACCAGCAATTTGTGCTGTGTTTAGCCTTTAGTAGGAGAAACAGGAGACCAGCAGATTAAAAGGAAGGCGTTTCAATGATTGTTCTGCTCCGTATGTTGAAAAGAATTGGAATGGAAGAAGTCCGAATATTCTTGCTTGCACTCTGTATTCTAAATTCTGTTACATGGCTAAATATGACTTCACTAATCAGTTCTTGCTCTATGGCAAATAATGGTAGCACTACAGTGACTAGAAATGAACTTGTGTTTCAGTCAAATAATCATCTCTGGAAAGTACTTAGTAGCAATGCATTGTTTATATTTTTAATAATTAAAAGAATAATTTTTCTAGCAAACTTCTGAATTGAAAAAAAACTCATAAGCAGCTTGATAAAATTTTACAATGCCATGGATACTCTGCATAAGCCAAAACAGCATTGTAAATCATGGGGTCATGGCTATGTTCCTGCTAGAAGCAACACTCTTGAACTGGTCCAAAAAAGACCTGTCAACAATTTTGCCAAAAAGCACCTGGTATATTTCTGTGGTAACACTACTTTTCTCCCTTTAAACTGTAGGGAGCAGGTGATCAGTTAAATCTCTTCTAATAGGAAATCGAAAGATCGACTTCCTTAGAGATCTTTCCGTGGCAGGGTGCACATGTACAACGTATTTATGATGACATATTCTGCTGCAGGGGCAGTAGAACACCACCGTGCTATAGAGTGTTGAATGACCATAAAATGCACAGCGTCAGCTTCTTTCAAGACTAGCATTAAGGCTGCCCATAAATCAGCTATTGAAAATCATATCTGAAGAAAGAATACTGGTTTTGGTTTTGTAATTGTTCCTCACAGCAGCATATGGCATTTTAAAGAAAGGCAAAACCATATTTCTTATAGGAGTCTGTAGAAAGCAGTTGGCAGCAATTTAACTGTTTTATCTGAAAATAAGTAAAAGGTTTTCCAAGCTTAATTATATTAATGATCTGTTCCTAAGCAAAATGCAATCTTTATAAATAACAATTGTAATGTTTATTGCTGTCTTTAAAAAAATGTATACACCATACTTGCTTTACGACTTTTAAGAGGTTCTTTGCACAAAGGAATACTAGGCAGCTTATTTGAATGAGGTTTCCATTATAAGGCACAGATACATTTGGCAAATGATGTGCAAGAAAAGCTTGAAATGATTAATGTGAAGCAGACTTTCATCCTCCCTCCAAGAGCAGCCCATTTAAATGAGTAATTGTGTAAGTCATAATGTTTCAGCATTTCTCCAGCATCTTGTGGCAGGATCAACATGTCAGCTGTTGACAGCTGTAAAAATGTATATTTGCATTCTGGTTTGAATGCTGCCAGCTCCTTTGCCTGTAGCCATCACACTCTCTGTCCCTTTTCTCAGGCAAGTTCTGCAGTCCCTGTGCTCGCCTGCTCTGCATCATCGCAGGTTGAAGGGCAGTTTCTTTCCTCAGAGCTGATTTCTTTCCAAGACGTGAGTCAGCAGGCAAGTGAGCTGACGACATTGCCGGGATGGTCCACGCGGAGATGGCCTCTGCAGTGACGCAGCCTTTGCTCATTCAGGAGTCAGCAAGGATTTTTGCATCACCTCTACACCAGGTGGCAACATATCATGCTGGATTTAAAGAAACAAACACAACATGCAGCAGTCTGTAGAATTCAGTCAGCACAGAAAGGAAAAATCAGCTTGAGGTGCTGAATCCTCACTTGTTCATATTCTGTCCACCTGCTTATCCCCCTGTCCCCCTAGCTCTTTTATGCAGCTTTAAAAGAGCTTTGCCATTTTAAAGAGCTCTGAAAACTCCTCAATCAGCTTGAGATGTTCTGCAAGAGGTGTTGTGACATTCAGCTATAGGATAGCTCTCTAGTCATGTCACAGGATTTGGAGTGTACTAGGATGAGAATATACTAGGCTGAAGCTTGAGTTTGCATTGCTTAAGATGTGTAGAAACACAAAGCTGTCTAGAAGCCACTATCTGTTGTCCCACTGTACTTGCCAGGATGAGAAAGTGACAAAGGTCACTTTAGTCGTCTTGGTCCCTCTCCCTTAGGTGACAACATAGAATATGGCCAAGTGTTTTGTATACCTTCTAGAGCTGTAGAATTTTTTAGAATTTAGTGGAAACTTTTGACCTTTTGACAGTCACAAAATAAGACTTGATATAACCAACCATTCTTGATTCTTCCTGGAATCAAGAACGTAGTAGCAATATACTGGCTCTGCTGCCCCTTCCTTTTTTTTTTGGAAATCAGATTGTTTCTGGAATTTTTATTGTTATATAATATAATATAAACATTATTACATTATATATAATTTATTCGATTCGATTCGATTCGATTCATGTTGACGAAGCCTGGTGGAATGCCGTTAACCGAAAGGAAGAAAGTAGTTAGATGGTCTAGGTGGTGTAAGAGTACGAAGAGTACCAAAGGTACCTTTTTAAGTTTTAGAGAGAATTGCTGGCATTCATTTTAAGATGCAAAATACTATGACAGTTTTTTCTTTCAAATTTTCTGGTGCTTAGTTAATAAATAAGTTCTCTCTGCTAATAAAGAAATATTCTCAGTCTTTGAAGGACCATCACCCCCAATTCAGACTCGAATAAATACTTAGATTGTGATTAAAATGTCTTTCAAGCAAGTGTTCAGAAAAGCTGTCTATCTGTGTATGTCTGTGACATTCAGGCTGAAATGTTTTGTGTGGTATTCATCCTGCTAACTTAAGGCCTTATTATTGCAGACATATTCTTCTGGGATATTCATTCTGGTTTCCCCTTATAGTTGCTTAAGGGACATCTGAGATAGCCTCATCTGAAAAGTCTTTTAGTCTTTTATAGTCCTAGCAGAGAAACAAGTGCCTGCAGGGTTCAGTTGATCTCATACATTTCTAAAAGGTCAGATGAATCATACCACAAAAGTGCTTATCTCTCTGTTGTGACTATAGAGTCTAGACAACTAGTTCAGATATCAATGTTTTAGACATTTGCATTTTCTCAGATGGTTCCTATCTTTTGAATTTAATTGTACTTCAAATGGAACTACAGACTCTCAGAGGATTTGTTTATAACCCAGAATTTGTCAGTTTGGCACTCAAATTCTGCAAGCCTGGCTTAAATATTGATCTGAGTAGTTCTAAAGCATTTTTGGAGTACGTAGACATAACTCCCACTACATCAGGGGTGGGATGAATCTGGTAGGACCTGTCTGACTCTGTTCCGGAGCACTGTGTTAACATAATAAAAACATAGTAAAAGCAATGGAAGGGAAGAGTCTTTGTTAAAGGTTTAAATGGCTTATTCTGTGGGGTTTTTACACCACAAATGCAAGAAGCAAAATGTAGCTGTAGTTAAACAAAAGTTTGTGAAGTATTTAAAATGCAAATAACAAGTAAACCCACAAATGAGTCATTTACAGAAGACAGTATTATGAAAAAGAATGGGAAGATAAAGGGTATATGAAAGAAATGATATAGATAAAATCTAATCCATGAATATGAACTGAAATTAAGGGAAAAAAAGTGCTTATGAAAATTTTTGCAGCCTTAAATGAAAGAAGGAGGAGGAGAGGGAGGACGATAAAGGCACGTGTGTAGATAAGTGACATTATTTTAGGCCGAATGTCAAAAGCTTTGACATTGGGGTGAAGCCAAACAGAATCAGTGACAGGGTGGAATGAGCTTGTGTGGGACTACTTTACAATTAATTGATTAATCAGAAAAGTCAGAGGCTACTGTTCTGGAAATCCTGCGTGAATAACTGGGGTTTAATTATTAATTTTTGGAGTCCATAAGCTACCACTTAGCAAAGTTTTATTTCAAGGGTACTAGCAGTGCAGGGTAAAGTAAACACTGCCTAGCACTCACAGACCAGCTCTGATTATCTTTACAAGAAGACTTTGAGACAGTGATTGGAGGCTGAGGTGGCAAATGTAGATAAATGTATTGTTATGTACATAAAAGCACCCCCAACTTTACACATAACATGTCGGATTTTGAGCAGCCGATTTTCACTCAGGAACAAGGTCTTCAGTTTACAACAGGTTTTATAAGAATATGAGTTTGGTTCTTAGCAATTGTTATTCCTTTCTCTTAAAAAAGCTACTTTCTTTTCAAAGAAAGTTAGAAAGGATGGTGTAAAGTATGAATTGTCTACAACAGAAAGAACATTAGGCAAACCAGAGTTGTTCAGTCTACAGGAAAGACTATTCTACGGTATTGTAACAGTGGGCTAAAAAACCCCAAGTGGTATGAAGGTGATGCATTAGGGATTTCATGTTTACTGTCTCTTCCAATAAAAAGGCTGGGGAGCATCAACTGAAGTTAACAGAATCTTTATTCAAAGCAAACAAGAAGACTTGGTCCTTCATCTTGTTTTAACATCTGTAATATCTTTTGCAAGAAGCTCCACAAATTCACTCTACAGTCCACATGCATTCAGGAGAAGAGTGGACAAATTCATGTATGCAAATCCACTAATACCTATTGAATACCAAGACATTATCACGGACTAACTCACTCCCAATGTTACGTATTTTTGGAGCTTAGGAGATCATTTGGGAGAAATCCCACCACGTGCCATATTGTTCTCTTTTTCCTTTGGGTGCTCTTCTGGAGACAGGATACTAATCATGATGAATCACTAGTCTTTGCCCTGACCTAGAATCGCAGTTAGGTTAGAAACAGTGCTGATTTTAAATAATAACAGATTTAACTGATTGTGTTAAAATAGATTTACAACAAAAGTAATTTATATTGAGATATTTTTCAGGTAAATATACAGAATTTGTCAGATTCCATTTAAGGTAGAGTGAATGCTTTTTATTCTGTGTGTGAATTACAGTTGTCCTTATTGTCATTTCAGGAGTGTGTTTAAGAAAAAGTTGAAAGTTTTTAAATATGTCAGTCCTGTAGCAAAAACAGTGACCATGATTAACAGGAGAATAAATGGCGAAGGGAAGAACCTTTAACTCTCCTGTTTTCTTGTTTTCTTCCTCATAAATACATATTTTGCTTCTCTTTTTGGTTTAGTTTGCTAGGTTTTGTTTTATTTGCTATTTCCCACTTGCTTTAGATGAGCAATAAGTGTAGTTGTGCCAAAACCAAGAACATTCACTTCCAATTTTCCATTTTTATCAGTGTGTTTCTTTTTCATTTATGGGAGAGCATATCTACTCAGTAGTACCAAATCTGTGTTAAGTGCTGCAATCACTCACATTTTCCTGCTTCCCTTCTTCAGATGGCAGATTATACACTTTCCAGCATGTTATGTGTATACATATGTGGCTCTTCTATTTGCGGGGAAGCACAGCAGAGTAGTAAGAAATTTGACCTGGAAGAAAAAAACAAAAGGAAACAAACAACTTTGCTTTGATAGTGTCGTGGCAATATATGGGAGACTTGAGAGAGGAAAGGCATCTCTTCAATGTAATTTTCATTTTAACAGAATTTTTAAATGTGTGAGCATAGAAGTAGTTAGCATTACCTGCCCTACAGTCTCGTTTCTGGTATGATGCAGAAAGTGAGAAGTAACATACAGAAATTAGCATTCAATTGATGGTGAACTGCTTATATTTGATTACATATATCTATTAATATGATGACAATAATTTAGAACACCTTTAAATATATTAAATTTCTCTACCATCAAGCTCATACTCATTAAGGCCTATTGTGATACTGCCATGTGGGAATTTCTTTTTGCAGTACATGGTAACATACCACCCATCTGTAGGCAGGCATTAAAGGTCTCACAGCTTTCTTTTCCATTACATAATTAATCAGTACTCAAAGTTATGTTGAAAAAGAGTTTTTCAGCAGACAGCCTGCAAACAATAGCATCAAATATCAAGAGCCTTTGTCAAGGCGTGCATAGTCATCAGTGACTGAAAGATTGTAGTAGGTAACAGACCTTTAAAGAATGCCTCAAATGGATGAGCTCTTGCGTTGAGTCAGTCTTAACTGTGTTGAAGTAGAGAAATTAGTTCCAGTAATGTATCTGACCAGAATTGGTACGTGTTAGCGCCAGTCTCTTTTTGGGATGTAAGTTGACTTTGATGGATGATAGCTAGGGGCAGGAGGAAAAAGTGGAGAAGGAGATGCAGGAGAGGACTAGTAAACCTTACAATTTATAACTTTCTTAATTTAGACAAACACAGAGGGCAATGCAAAAGCAATCAAATGACCTCTTCCTTAAAAAAAAAAAAAGAAAAAAGAAGAGGCTCCACGCCAATTTAGAAGACATTGTAAACATTTGGGTTGAGATTCTGCTTGCATCGCTTTATATAAGTTGGACTTACATCTGAGCTAGAAGTCAAAAATCCCTTTCCCATCAGTGGAGAGAGACATGCATGTTTAACGTGTAATTTATTTCACCCTAAATAAGAAATCTAAAACATCTTATGGGACTCAGGTGACTAGTTCAGATGCAGACATGTAAAGCTAAGTGAGAAGCATTCCATTCTTTGTCAGTGTAAGGGTGCCCTTACTGTGCTGTTGTGCAGAAAGAGGAAGGTGAGTGGGGAGAAAAGTTTCTTTTTCAGATTCAAGTTCAGGAGACACAATATTGATGATCTTGTTTTCATGAGAATGTTACGTTGTGAGATTGACCACTATAACTTCTTTAGCTTAACAGAATCATAGTTGCATGTATTGACTCTTGAAAGAAGGAGACGGCCTGAAAAGAAATATAAAAGCAGCATGGAAATTTCTAATGAGAGATCTTGGACTGGAAACAAGGGTGCTCAGAATGTGGTTTCACACAGTGAGAAGTTGCTCTGCTGGCACCAAAACCTCTGCCTAAGCAAGAAGCATCCTCCCGGTTGGACGCAGCACGGTGTCTGCACCCAGCTAGTGAACTGTCAATACAGGCTGCAACAATACATACCCGCACTTGGGGTGTGCACATATGAAGAATGGGGTTCTTTTGCATTGCTGTGTGATTCAGTGGGTTTTAAGGACAGATACACAGAAACCCAGAGCACCCACAGCTCTCGCAGAAGATGTGTAAGGAGGGGAACCAGCACTCCCAAATGAGGAGTGTGTGCTTGTACTCCCAGGTCCTGTGAGGGAGAGATGCGCGCATGTCACTCAGTTCATATGCATGTGATTAGAGCATTTTGGGGAGGTTGTTGTAGGAGGTTGATTTTGTATGTATGTATAATAAACATTTCATATGCATCTAAGATTGTGGGTTATTAGCATTTTGTATGCATCTGATATTGTGGTTTACTTGTATTGCTGAATCTTAAATATACAGCTCACTGATTGATGGTTAATTATGTATTGTTAATAAATTGCTTCAATTCTGATTTTGTTGTAAACTGAGCATAAATTGCGATACCGTTTCGTGTTTAGCAGAAGAACTCTGAGGCCATTATACTGTTACTGCTGCTGTGCTGTAAGCACAGCTGTGGAGTACAGCACCGCAGAAGAGGAAGGACGGTTTTTTGCTGTAAAGTAATAGCAAAGTTAATAGCTAGATGATAAATAATTTTTTTATTTATGCCAGTCTCTGAAATGCCTACCATTGAAACTTTAAAAATTTTGCGTATAGATACAATGAAAATATCAAATAAGGGTCTTAGTTTTGTATCAGTTAACTTAGAGTAGTTCTTGAGGGATAGAGGAGAATGCTTCTAAAACTAGGAGCTTGATTAAGAAAGATATTTCAGACAAGAAAGGTCGTACTCCATCCATTATGACTTGAGTAAAAAGGGAAGTAGAATAAGCATCACTGATGGTAATTAATAATGCACCAAGAACATTTCCTGTGAGACACTCTGTGAAGTGCTGCATTCTGGAGTTTTATGGTGAACAGATTCTTCAAAGACAAAGTCTTGATTAAAACCTTGGAAATAAAAGAGATAACTGAGTAGTAGTTGGAATCAATTTTCCTTTAGTTAGATGACATAGTTAAGATATGTTTCAGTATTTCTAACCATTTCTAGAGCTTGTATCAAGTTCATAGGCTTTAGTTTTTAAAATGTTATGACAATTTTAATTGACTTAAAGCTTTAAACCCCCATTTGAGATACTGTGTGTGAATAGATTTTGATCTTAAGAAGCTTTGTTAAAAAGCCCTGAAGCTATGTGTACAGTAAGCCAAGACTGTGATCTGTGTTGAGACTTTTAAAATAATTTGAGGAAATAAGGCATTGTCTTAGCCATAGTTGTGAAGCCTAGTTGTGCAATCCTTAAATAGTTAATTTTTAGTCATTAAGACGTTGTTTGCGAGATTGCATCTTAATTTTCTTCTTCATGTTGCCTCATGCTGCAGTTTTATCATTTCAGCTTTAGTTCTTAAAAAGATACTGGTCTGTCTTGAAAAGAACATTTTTCTTTACTTCTAAAGGGAGCAATTGAAATGTGATATTAAGTAGATTGCATAAAGACTCTAACTAGCTGGTGGCCTTGGCAACCCTTAAGAAAATTCACATTGTTATGCAAAAAGTAGTTTTTTCTCTTTTTTTTTTTTTTTTTCTGATCACTCAGATGTAGCATTGCATCAGTGCAGAGCAGTTAAGTATTATAATCACTGATATTATATGGCAAGAATACATCACGTCTAGACGCTGTCAGAGTCCTGTTTGGATTTCTGTATACTGAATGCAGATGGGACATCAGATTGTCATCTCTGTAGCTCATTTTATTTCTTTTACCTCAGGGACAATTTTAAATATAAAAGTGTTTATATGTTGTTACATATGTAATCAGAGATGGGGGTTTTGGCCAGCCCTTCAGTGATATACTCTTCAATTTTCTCTATGTCATAATGCCTACATCTGTTTCTAATATTAGGCAGGCGTTATTCTCTATTTTTGTGTACCGAAAATCAGGATTTCCTGAGATACTCCTGCCTGTCTATGCTAATATTTGATACAGAGAAGGATCTAATGTTCCTGACGGAGAAAATAATTGTCATTAAGGAGTTCTATGTTGTTGCTTGATATTCTAACTTGCTTGTGAAGCATTTTGAAATCTTGCTAGAAAATATACTAATATGTACAACAAAGTATTCCCATCTGTTAGATAATCATTTTTCATAACGAGTAATCAAATCCAACACATTTTTTCATCTGTTTGTTGTTTTATTTACCCTTTCTACATTCAGGTCATGAACACTGTTCAATGAGACCAGCAGCTCAACAGAATGAGAAATGGTAAATTTGAAAGGACAGCTTAGGGAAACCAAGCAAATGCTCATGGCTGGGAAAGCTACAAGGTATATGGATTCCTAATTAGTGACTTTGAGAGGCATTAAATGTTCTGTTCTTTTTTGACGACACACAGAAGCCTGCATTTCTAAAATCTTAGAGTGGATCCAGGGTCATAATTTGTTTGACTAATTGATTTATTGCTATAGTACATCTTCCAAAAGCTACATTATTCCTTTTTTACTAATGTCTGGTGGTAGCTTACCTTAGCAGAGCAGCGCTTATGCAGTTAGTTTCAAATTTAGGATAGACTTCTGTAGTGCCAAACCATCACCAGAATATTCTGATACAGCTTCTTCCAGTAAACAGTACTAATGCGATGGTTATACTCATCAGGCTTATTACAATTTTTTTTTTTTTTTTTCGTTTGAGGTTACATGGGTTTTAGCATTCATATGAAATGAAAATTATTTTTATCCTCTTATGTATCTTACTTGTCTTCCCACTGCACAATGTTTGTTGTCAAGGTCTCTTCAAATTTTGTCATTAGTATTTCAGTTATGATGTGTTGCAGATTTAGCACTTTCACATTGTGTCATGCTCCTCCCCTGTCTGCATAAATTGATAGCACTGTGAGGTCTCCTTTGGATTTCATAATGTTCATAATACAGATTCTCTGAGCGTTTGTGTAGTTTGCTTTGTGTTTTCTCCTTTCCCAAAGTAAGTTAATACGTAAGCACCTGAAAATGTGGTACTGAGAAGGATAATGATTAGAGTTTTTGACTTTTATTTTGTTTGATAGCCTGTGTAATTATTTGTTTGTTTACCAGTTTATTTCACATAATCTTGCATACCAACCAATTTAGGCTTTTGGAACTATTTTTGTGGTTAGAATTTCTAGGTACTTTGGGGATATTCTTGGAGAAAGACAGCTTTTCTTGGGGAAGTATGTGAAATTTCAAAAATAACTTTTCCAGCAAACATGTTGTCCCACATTTTGAAAAAGGACAAAAGTGAATAAAGAAAGGAAGTGATGTCCACAAGAAATGTTTCAGTGGAACAAATACTGAGTTGGTCAAGAGGAAGTTTTGAGTTAGCCTTGTATTCCTACAACTGCTGGGTCTTTATTGTGGTTTGGTATTCAAATATTACTTGTTGATGAAGTAGATAAATATCATTCATCAGTACTGTTACTAGGCTTTAAGAAACTAACAAATTGAAATGTAGAGAATTGCAATCTTACAGTTTTCAAATCAGCTGTTAGTTTTGCATGTGCCCATTTGGATGTGCTGACTACAAGGTAAACATGAAAAAATTTGATAGAAAGGTCCTCCACCGAGGACAGAACTTCACGGTGTTTTTCTTCATGTGCTGAGCACTCAGGGTATTTCAAAAGCAGTAGAAGCTGCAAGTGTTTGCTGGATGTGGAGCTGAACAGTACATGTGAACTTGCTTGTCAGCTAGTATTATTGGATACTTGGAAATGTTTACTAGTCACAAGCTATTCCTTTCCTTCACTCACGTAGAATAGGCACTTAACAAATAGCTAGTCTTAAAGTCTTGTGTGAAGAAACTGTAACTTCCAGAGCTTGGCCAGTAAGATTCTTAGACATCCCAGTGCTTTTCATCAGGAGTAAGGTTAGCTAGCCCGGTGACATTCAGCCTAATCATTTTCTTAGTTCCTGTTAGCTTCTCTGATGGTGAGCCAGATCTCCGCTGATATAAATACCTGTAGTGGAGCAACTGGCTGTGAGAAAAGCCAGCAACATACAGCTGGCTGTGACAATGTACAGCAACTGGCTGTGACAAGACTCAGACCTGGGATTCTTTTTTCTTCTAAATTGACGTCATTGCTGGGTACTTTTTAATTATTTCAGCCCAGTTCTTCAACAAAAGAATTATGGAAAAAGGTGCTATGGTTTTCATATATATATTTTTTTTTTCAACAGAGCATTTTTACTCAACAGAGGATTTTATAGTTTTCTTATAACAGTAAATGAAAAAACAATTTCAGCTACTTGGGCTTCCAAAAGTAATGCAGTTTTCTTATGTGAAGACACATCTTGCTGAAGAGATGTTTTTGATAGAAAACATGCCTATTTTCTAGCAGGAATGTTTGCAATTTGAAAGGTAGGAAGGAGGGAAAAATGTGCTGTAAAATCCATCCAGTTCGAAAGGTAGTCTTATAAGCTCTATAAAAAGGTAAATTTTAAAATACAGTATGTCCTGCAATGTCATGAGTAGATGCGAACTTCTCATCATTGGCACAAGTAGTGCACATGTGATACAAAATAGGAGGAGGAAGACAAAGGTGTGACAAGTCCTTTCTGCTTATTTCTTTACTTCTCTCCCATTAACCTCTCCATCTCCTCCCTTGAACATGGTTCTGCAGTGTGACTGTTTGCAATTAGCTTTTTGCTGCCAGTGCTTTTGTGACATTTGTTTTATGCAGCAGTACTGGGTTCACTCCAAAATGAACTCTCTTACCACTGCATTTGAATGTTTATTGAATATTATCATCACATTCATGCCCAATCCTGTGTGTCATACTTCCTTGGAGGCTACAAGAAGCATTTTTTTTCTTGAAGTAGGATTTTAGAATACTCAGTACCCCTCATGAGTCATGCAGGATCTCACTGGGTCTGACTCATTAATAACATTTTCAACAGCTGCCCAACTAATGTTGGCCACCAAATGAGCAATGTCAGTTGCTACCTCTACCTACCAATATAAGAATCTTCTAGCTATCTAAATTAAGGCTATGTCTATACTAGTAAATTAGAACCTCCTCCAGGCACTGGGGCTAACTGTCAGATAATGCCATGCACATGTGTTAGTAAACTCTCTTAGCCTCCAAAACCAGGTTGGTTGTGTACAAACTATCTTTTAGGAATAGTTCCAGGAACACCGTGCCTCCCAAATCATGCCTATGAATTATATGGGAGAGGTACACAACAAAATTATTTTAGGGAATATTTTAAGAATTTGCCTGTATGTTCTAGACAAGTATGTTCTAGTGTTCAGGGATGATTCTGGATGTTGTTTAGTTCACTACTGTAGACATAACCTTCAACAGAGTCTGAAAATCACAATATTTGGAAGAAATAAAAGGGTATCAAATAGTTCCCCAAGAACTAGGGGGCTGACAGTGCACCAGAAATCAGTAGGAAAATATTTTGGTATGCACATTTTGAATTCTGTGTATGTTCTTTAATGTTGGATAGATATTTGAGATGAGGGCTGATTATTTGCAGGGAAACCTGGATTAATGTCATGAACGGTGAAGCTTGTTGCAGACCTTACAAAGTCCAGTTTTATAGCCAGTATATGTATATAATGTAAGAATGAACAATAGTGATAGTCCTCTCCGGCCCTGAAGCTCAAAGACAGATTACAAGTTACATGTTTTTTACTAAGGGTAACTCATAAAAGGCAAGGGATGCATGAAACACTGGAGCTGAACCCTGTAACTCCTAAGTGTTCTTTCAAGGTATGACTTGCAGACATTTGCGTAGCACTCCCTTCCTGTGGCTCCTGGGACAGTTATGATGGGAGCAGATTCTTCTTCAGCAGTCAGTTTTGCACATACTCACCACCTTAGATGCTAATAAGCTCCTGCTTCAGTAAAGGTCAACTATGGGCTATGTATACAATGGCCTGAGGCAGAGAGAAATAGACTCAAATTCCTGTTTTCTGCTTTGCTGTATTGGGCTATAAAAGTGGAATACCATCCCTCTAAGCTGCGTGTTTACCTCTCTCTCAAACTGATGAATGAACCCACCTTGCAAACATGAGAAGTTGAAAGGACTAGGAGATAGTAACTACTGTTAAAACACAGCTAAAGGAGTACCTTCTGACCAAGCAGTTGGTATAACGTACAAAAGATGAGAAATTGGAGTCAAATAAAATATAATCTTAAATTCTGGAGGTCTGTAAGTTGAAGATGGAAATCGAGTTAGAAGTTTTTCAAGGCCATGATACCATCAAGCTAAATAAGATACTAGCCTGTTCCTTAACTTGATGAAAGTCTTTCTAATCTGACTTTAAGAGTCTGAAACGTTTTTCACATGGTGAATTTGAGAGAAAGCTTAAGAGCAGAAACAAATATGCCAAGCACTGTGGTGCGTTCAGTCTCCATCAACTTTTCTGGCTGTTATCAGAGGACAATGCAATACTACCTTGGACTTAGGCCTGGATGTAGCCTTCTGGAAGTGTAACCCTGGATGTTCTAAGCATGTTTTAGCATATAGTGAAATTAGGAAATAGAACAGTTACATGGTTTCCTGTTACAGTGCCTTTGTTTAATAATTACCATTACAGTGGAGTAAAGAAGTCAGTTGTGTTCTGGGATTAGCAATTATTCATCACCTTGGAAGAACATTTTATCCTTGGTTGATGACATATTTAGGATAGACCATTACTACATCTTTATGCAAAACAGGAGCATTCTGGTTTTAGGTGAATTACTTTTTTCTTACAGTCACCTGGTATTTGTATATGGATTTTTTTAGATACATTTAGATATATTTGCTTTCTCACAATAACTGGAGCAACTCCTACAGCCCCATATTGTGAAGCTTTTTCTTTAAGGAAACAGCATTTCATGTTCCAAAGAACTTCTGGTCTAAGAAGGTCCACTGAATAGACACTGGATGGTTCTTTTCTTCAGTAAGTCAATGAACATCATGGTACCTTGTCTTTGATGTTACTTCTGGCATGTAGAATTAAACAAGTCATCCTCTTAGTGGTTGAAATTCATAACTTTACCACCATTAAGTGTGGATACTACTTTCAGTATCACTTAATTTAATCTTAAGTGGAGCACTGGGCTCATAGGCTTAGACTGAACCTTTTGCATAAAGGGAGTTTTAGGGAGTGTGAAGATTTGTTTCAACCGGTGAAATAAGATTTTTTCTTTATGGCTTTTAATTATAAAAGATGATGTACGCTTGGCTTGTATAAACTGTTTCTTCTCAAGTTTATATTTTTTTAAAGAACTTTTGTGGACTTGTGGCTCACTGAATTGTATTTTTTCATAATTTCAAGCATGTGCATTTTCAAACCCATTCATTAATCACTAACTTCACAGCAGTTTTGCCTGTGAATTGAATCTACTGAGTGACAGTATCTTCAATATATAGTTAATGTTTTTCCTATTGTAATTCTTCAAATTTCAACAGTCTTAATCTTGGTTTATTTCCTAAAGTACAAATAAATCTTTTCCCCATTGTTATGTGTAGCTAATGGCGTCGTGCTTTTCTCAATATAAACTGTACTTAATCTGTTAAATAAACAAAATCCTTAATATGAACAGGTAAACATAGTCTGATATAATGACAGATGGTATTAAGATGACAAATCATCCAGCATGAATGTGGATGACACCATTTTCGCAGAAAGCTGAAATATTTGTACCCAACAGCCAGGGAGTGCTCTTCAGTATTCTATCAGAATTCTCAACCCAGAGAGTACGTTCTAAGTTTTATATCACTCCAGCTCTTTTTTATGGCTTAACTGCTTGGCATAGTAGACAGCATTTCCATTTTTCCTGGTTACTTGGATATCTTTCTAAAAGATTAATATACAAGTCCTGGGCTCAACTCAAAAGCCACTGGGGTGGCTCAGTGAACTGCCTTAAGCAAAAGGTCTGATGATAATAGTCCCGTTCCGTCACGAAACCTGTATTCTGTTTTGTACAGAGTAAATACAGACCTTGTTCTCTTGGTATGAGTTATTGTGACATTCAGGGCCTGGACTCACAAAAGTATTAGTTTGACTGGGTATAAAAAGCCAAAGAGTTAATTTGTGCCTTTGGTTACCTTAATATTGTATTATTTGGATGATTTAGATTTAAAATATTTGACTCTTTTTAATTGAAAAGCATACAAATAGAGATTTTTTTTTTCAGACCGTGTGTCTAGACTCTCTTCTCAGGGCAATTTCAGCATTGTCCTCAAGACCGCGCTCACAGGGTATGCAGGAACCTGACTACAAATACTAGTTCAGTTGTGAAAGCCCAGTGGGATCTGTGTATGTCCAGACAACCCAGTGGATTAACACATTGCCAGTCCAGGTCTGCATTTCCTTGCTACCTTTAATGTTTCTCTCCCTAAGCAAGCTTCTGAGAGCCTCACTGAAAGCAGGCTAATGCTGCGGGGGCTGCATCAGCCAAGGTCTGCAGAAGAAAAGGCCAAATCATGTCTGCACTCCCCAAGCCACTCTCTGCCCTGCTGGAAGTCAGCACAATAAAGCTGGCATTTGGGTGTTCCAGAGATTACCTGACAGAAAGGTGAAAGACAGAAAAAAGAAAAAATGAGGTTAGGATACCTGTACACTGACTGCAATTCCTTCCAATATCCTCATTCTTTCTACCATCTTCCATAGGGAGAAAATGACTTGGAGGTTGGTGACACAACATACGGGGCCTCTGAGCCATTATCACTCTCTTGGAAGATTCCAGAGCTCTTTTCTCTTCTCTTGGAAAGTACAGCATAGTAGCTGGATAGGAAATTAAAACCAGAAGTCAGTCATCCTTGATGGAACAGAAAGCTGCTGAAGAGATTATAAAACAAAAGTAGGCATAGCTGCTGACTGCTGAGATAATTTATCCTATATATTCAGCTTTTTTCCACCTTTGGAAATGAGAAATGTTGACATTTAAATTGTTGAAATTAAGTAAGTGTTGGAGTAAAGCTGGCAAAGGAATGTGCTCATGCCTTCTTTTTTGTCCTGTGGAAAGCTGAAATCTTTCAGGGAAGCCTTTCCCGAGATTCCAGCCCTAGAGAATAAGGTGTTGGCATTTTGTTCACGGCCAAAGGTAATGAACTGAAAACACAAATAAACAATGTTTTTTGGGAAAACTATGCAGCTGTGATACCCCTGAGACACTGCCTCAGGGAATGTAATCCCTTATTTTGAAAAGTTAAGGAGTACTGTAGTACTTTCAGATCTTTTAAACAAATGCAGTTGACCATAAGATGGTGCAGTACAGGACATTTCAAGGATTTTTGGTTGTGTGCAGTGATTTTAAATATTGGTCTTCTTCCTAAAAGTGAAGGAACTGGACTTGGTGACTTTACAGAGGTTAATTGCCCTTCATGGTGGATTGTTAAAATTTGATCTACAAAAACTTTATTCTTCTAAAAACATATGAAAATTTTCATTATGCAAAAAATGGAATAAAAGGAGATGTCTACATAAATGTAAGAAGGAAGCAGATTAAATAGCCATCGATCTTAGAAGCATCAATATATGCAAGAAAAAGCTAGAGAAACTAAACCAGAAAGTACATAATGGAGGACTAGGGAGGAAAAAAAAGGAACATGATATGAGAATGTGGTAATTTTATTGCTGTTTTGTATCATCTAAGATAACTTTTCATTTTCTTTTCTACAGAAAGTACTGTATGTTGATAGCATTTTAATAAAGGGATTGTTACTTTTTGTTTTCATGAAGAAATAGAGTAGGATTTTCTGTGATTAAAAGCAGCTGCCGGAGATCTGTGCTTAAGAGACGGGAGCGGGGTTCTGAGCAATATGTGATGAGAGCTGCATTCATCAGCAGGAGAACTCAGTAGAAGCCTTGGCTGGTGTAAGACATAGCTTCAGTGTGTATACCTGACATGGATTTTGACATCACCACTCTAGGAAATGAATCTGACCCAGTTTTGGGAATGTATTGAACCACAGCTGCGATGACAGGTTAGAGTCCAAGTTCTGGTGTAACGCTGTCTATAAGTTGTGTACTTCCATGTGAAAGATTCATGTGAGGTCACTGCAGTGGTAAGGGTCTGCTAGCACCTTTCCCCAGTTCTCTCCAAGGGCCGTGCCCCGACTGCACACATGTGGCTAAGGGCAGAAGCTATTAAGAGCCTCATAATATGTGTGTAGCTTTGCTGTGAAGACCTGGCACCCGTGCTTTCTTAAATAAGTAGCAATCTCACAGTTCCTTTGGGGGACTTGGGAGGACAGCTCAGCTGACCCTCTAAAGCAGTAAGCATTCTGCTAGCTTTGAGACTGACTGTGTGAAAGGACCTTGAGTCCACAACCTATTGTGAATGGCCTCTGTGCTGGGTAGTTGGAAGAAGTGGTTTGTACCTCCTGAGTGGTGTGCCCCTCTCCCACAGGCAGGCACCAGCCTGGCTTGTGGGGACAGAAGGATGAGTATGGGAATGGAGTTCTTAATGTCTTCATGTCTTTTGCAAACACACCTAGCTTTATATTAATACCCAGTTATGACTGATTAGGGCGTGATGTTTTCAGCTAAGGGCATTGATTAATATTTGTGGAGTTTATTAGAAGCACGATCATACATATGCATACGTGTCCTATTAAGGCGTGCAATGTAACTTGCAATGCAATTAGCTGTGGGGCAGTGAAGATTAAGCAGCATAGGATTTTTCTTCCAAATTGTAGGCTGCTATTTATTATTTCTGGGAGTGCAGTTCTCTCTCCTCAGTCTGATTCATTCTGAGTCATACAAAACACGTCCTCATTGAAATGGGGTGCACAGCAGCAAGGGCTGTCATGCTAGTTCTGCACCATTAGGTAATTGTTTGAGTCTTTTCTAGTGGAGATGTCTGTTACACAGCAGTACAAAAGACTAGGAGAATGTGGGCGTCTGGTGGGAGGATTCAAAGTTAGAGGAAAAATACCTATTAGAGAAACTTCAGCTTGAGCTTGCATATTACAAACTCACCAATATTTCCATTTAAAAATATTTGTAGAATGCAATTTTAGATATGGAAATGATTGTTCATATGCAGAACTAATCCTCTTTATTACAGTGAAAAAGGACCATGAAGATTCATCTATTTGGGGGTAGATTTGGGGCCCAGTGTGGTATTGTATCAGTTCTTATGACAGACATTAGAGAAATGGTACTTAAAGCGTGTCTCAGAAATCGGAAAGTGGGCTGTTAGTAGTGTTGGTGATGTTTATGGTTTAACTCAGCACTCCTATTGATAACAGCACAGCAACTTTTATGCATTGTTTTAATCTTTTAGTTTCATTTGGTAAGAAATTTAATAGGGCATATTCTGATTTACAAACAGGGTTACCCTCCTTGTATGAAAGGTAGAATTTGAAGCAGATAGTACTACAGTAAATATATTTTAAATTGTTTTTCTCATCTACTGACTAAAATTCCAAAGCTCTTTACTCAGAAATAGGCAGCTGGCTCCTCCACTGCTTGGAGACATATCAGATTAAAGAAAACAGCCACCAAAGACAGCACATCAGAAATGACGTCTGTAGTCTCAAAGGGAGGTGTTTATGCAGGGATGAGCCACTTTGCTCCCCCATGCTGTAAGCAAGTCAAGATCGATCATTATGGATAGCTGAAAAATCACCTCTTCCCTCATGTCTCGGTGGTTGATTGGGAGTAAGAAGTCGAGCAAAACAGAATGGCTGACATGAAATATGCTTTATTTTTAAAGTGTTGGTTGAAGAACAGTCAATTTGATTTGCTTTGGTAGCAGCAGGGACTCGTATTAGGTAGAAACATGAACAGAAGTGCATCAACAACAAGGCCAGTTACAGTCTTGGTGCAAAAAAGGCATAACACAACACTATTAAAGAAAATATTTAAAATAAAAGTAAATAATATTATTGTTTTTCCTTTCTTGCAAGTAGAGTACTATATAAAGATAAAATGTGTGAGTCTATTGTTTTACATGTAATACATCTCTTATTTATTTCAAATCCCTTTTTGCTTTGAGATACCTTCCATGGCTATGAATTATGAGAGTGTCTTTTTTAACTGTGTAGCTTTCAGTAAAATCCATTATCAGTTCTTAGTTTGAATTCAGTTCACATCGTCTTCTCATAGGCTATAAAGAGGTTCAATCTGTTCCAGGACAGTAATCACAGTCCATTAAACTCTGTTCCCTGTAGTCTTTGTTCCCAGTTACATGTGATGCTGTAATTGCGTGTATGTGAGAGGGAAAAAAATCTTTAGGCAGCCTTGCAAAATTGTCATGAAGATTTACCAGTCCAGGCAAAACATATGCTTGCCTGCCCTTTAGAGTCATAATTTCCTTGGAAAATTTGAAAGCGTTTTACTTGCCCAATTGAAAAACCAGAAAAGCACCCCCCAGCTACCTCCCCAAACCAACCCCATCCTGGAGGAATAGATTTTCGCAAATCTGTACAGCAAAGTAGTATTCCTATATTAACTCATTAGCGTTCTTGATCACCAGCTTAATCTGCATGCCATGAAGAGAAGCCAGAAAAATACAGCCTTTCATATTAGCTTCAGAGATAACGGAGTTAATGATCTAAAAGGTCGTCTCTGTAGATTGAAGGCCTGATATTTTTCTGCTACATCAAACCTGTTTTGAACAGCTTTAAAGCCATTGATTTCAGCAGGGAAGATCACAAATCTGGTGTAAGATCATAAGCTTATTGACAGATTTAAGTTAAATAATAAATACAGTAATAAAGGATGTGAGATTAAAGCTGCAGTCCTATGTGGTTTTCAATGTGTTTTCAGTGTAGAGGGGTGAAGTGTCTCAAAAACAGATGTCAGCTGAGCAACCTGTCTGATCATAGTAGTTGAGAGCGCTGCAGAAGAAGTATATTTTTAGTGGTTTTCCATGCCCTTTCTACTGTTAACTACGCCATTCTCAGGATAGTGGAGTATACTGTGGAGAGCTTCAGAGAAGTTAGGTTATTTTGCTTTTTATTTAGCTGTGTAAGATTAATCTGTTCAAATGAAGAATACTGAATACTGAGTTTAATCAGAAATGTTGATCTGATTACCATTTTAGCCCCAGCTCATTCATATGTTTGACCTGGAATGAGTGAGTGAGTTAGTTTGGTTTCAATGAGCTACTCCCATACAGTTCAAATCTTTAATTGTTTTACTGAAATAACACCAATGTGTTCTATAGTTAATAGGCTTAGTCCAATAGTCTCAGAACTATAATGAGCTCCAGACCTTGCATAATATGGCTTGAGATCTTTGGTCTTTTGTGTAGGCTGCCTTTTCCACAACTTGCTGGACAGTAAATTTTTGCAGTGTTGTTACAACCAGATTTAACTTCTTGTCTTAACACGAAAGAGAAAATACTTATGGGTTAGTGGAAAAATAATTGCAGGAAGTTTCAAGAGAGCAAGAACTCTGATGCTGAATGATAAGAGGCTAGACAAGAGAGCACCCTGGGGCATCCTTTTCCTGCATTATGCTGCTGGGATTCATGGAAGTGTAGCCTGTTCCTTTCAAGGTACCAGGGGGTCCCTGGAATTGGTGTTGCATTCCGTCTTGAGAACTATTGGCTATTACAGAATGGAAAGGAGCTCTAAAGTTAATATATGGGGAGTTGCCATAGCTATTTCTCTTTTTAGAAAAACAAGTACAATCAAACTGCAGTATCTACCTATTCTTTTCTTCCCAAAATAAATGCTTTTCTGGTGTTTTCTAAAAAGAATTAATACCTGCCAGCAAGCTATTATTCCTGAGGAAGCATACAGGAACATGCAGTGTATATGCATGGAGGACAGACAGAAATTTGGTGGAGAAATAGACTTCAATTTTCAGTATTCAATTCTTTATTCTGTAACAAAAGAGAAAAGTCTATTTTATGAAAATATTTTGAGAGTGTCCTTTTAAAGTAAGCTTTGATTTCAAGGCATTTAATTTGCAGCATGGTTTGACTGTGAAACAGACATAGTAATTATCTGCCCTGTTCTTCCTTTTCTGTATAAAAAATTTATTTAATTAGAAATTGGATAGCAACTTGAAACCAGCTATACTTGGTGTGTATTTGGGTGAAACAGAAAGTACCAAGAGTGAAAAAAGCATGTGTTACACAGTAGACAGGTGTACTATGTACTGGGGGCGTCATTTATTGGTGCTGGGGTAGTAGTTTAGGAAAGACAAGGGAGATGTGGGTTTATATACTGTTAGAAAATATGATTCAGATAGATGATCTGAACCTGTATATTAGAGTAATGAATAGGGGACTGGACATGGTCAGTGATCAAAAGAGCTATTGTGAGCCATCTAAGCATGGTCTTAGCTTACTATAGATGTGAAATATTTAATATTATTTTCTTGTACAATTAATAAGGTTCAGTCCTAGACAAAGAGAAAATTCTATAAATATACATGTTACATGGATCAACTATTTCGTCTGTGGAAATGTATGATATACTTAATATAAAGTAGCATCCATATGTATGCTATATGTAACAAAACACTGGCAGCTGAAGGTTAAAGTTGATTTTCATGTAATTTCCATTGAGGTGAGCTTCTGATTTTACTTTAGTTTGGATATGAGCCTTCAATAACTATGTAAGTATTAAATTTTCAGGTTTGTAGTTTGTAATTTCAGAGAAAAATTGAGGAACAATGTGTATGTATGCATTGAATGTGCAAGACACTGCTGTCTGAAATTTAACATAAGAATTATTCCTTTGTCAAATTGTAAGAGAGCCTTCATAACACGTGTAGTTCCAGAAATACCAGGACAAATACAAAGTTTACACTCCTATTTATTCCTGTCATAGAGGTAAATCATAGGATCATAGAATGGTTAGAGTTGGAAGGGACCTTCAAGATCACCTAGTTCCAACCCTCCTGTCATGGGCAGGGACACCTCCCACTAGACCAGGTTGCTCAAAGCCACATCCAGCCTGTCCTTGAACACTTCCAGGGATGATGCATCTGCAACTTCTCTGGGAAACCTGTTCCACTGTCTCACCACCCTCAGACTAAAGAATTTCTCCCTAATAGCTAATCTAAATCTACTTCAGTTTAAAACCACTTCAGTTCTACCACAACACTCCCTGATAAAGAGTCCCTCCTCATCTTTCCTGTAGGCCCCCTGCTATAAGGTCTCCCCAGAGCCTTCTCTTCTCCAGGCTGAACAACCCCAACTCTCTCAGCTTGCCCTCATAGGAGAGGTGCTCCAGCCCTCGGATCATCTTCGTGGCCCTCCTCTGGACGTGTTCCAACAGGTCGATGTCCTTTTTACGTTGGAGGCCCCAGGGCTGGATATAGTACTGCAGGTGGGGTCTCCCGAGAGCGGAGTAATCTCCCTCAACCTCCTGGCCACACTTCTTTTGATGCAGCCCAGGATGTAGTTGGCTTTTTGCGATGCAAGTACACATTGCCAGCTCATGTTGAGCTTCTCGTCCACCAACACCCCCAAGTCCTTCTCCTCAGGGCTGCTCTCAATCCATTCTCCACCCAGCCTGTATTTGTGCCTGGGACTGCTATGACCCAGGTGCAAGACCTTGCACTTGGCCTTGTTGAACTTCATGAGATTTGCGTGGGCCCGCCTCTCAGTCCTGTCCAGGTCCCTCTGGATGGCATCCTTTCCCTCCAATGTGTCAGCTGCACCACACAGTTTGGTGTTGTTGGCAAACTTGCTGAGGGTGCACTCAATCCCAGTGTCCATGTCGCCAACAAAGATGTTAAACAGCACCAGTGCCAGTACCGACCCTTGAGGAATTGCACTCATCACTGCTCACCATTTGGACATGAAGCTGACAGCACTGACATAACACTTGGACATCGAGCCATAATACTGACGTCTTAGGGATCAAAGCTCCTTTTTAAAAAATACTTTATTTTTATGCTTTAATACACATAATGCCTAACAAAACTGCATAATTTGAGAGGAAAATGTCATTAAAGGATTATTAATTTTGAAAGGTAAAGCTCTGAAAAGCACCTCAATTAGGATTTATTATTTATGTAGTATGTATGTACTAATACTATAGCTGTAGTACAATAAAATCTTGAATTGTAAGTTCTGTTTCTTAAAACACTTCAATATAGCAGCATAGCAGTTTATTCAGTCGACTGAGTTACACAGATGTATCAGCTTGTAATACCGTGTGCCATTTTGTTTGCGCCAAGTAAACTGACTATGACAGGCACATAGTAAAATGTTCCATGTATGGAGAACAGAGTCTGGCTCCTACAATAATGTTCCCATTTGTTTAGGGTTTTCAATATAGTATTTGGTAGTGGTACTGTTACCTTTTCTAAAATTGTTCACTGTTTCCTATGTTGCTTATAATTGCCCCAGATTTGAATTTTTTGGTCTAAAGGCTTTTTATAGGTTGTTTACTTCAATATCATATTTGTTTTCAGCCATTCTTAGGAATAAAGATAGAAAAAAAGTTCCTTTTCCCATTGCTTAACATAAGGGTAAATAAAAGTTCTTTAATCTGACATTCCTATGGCTTTTGAGAGGGTATTGAAATTCTCCACAGGAGCAGCCTTTCAGTCAAGGATACACTTTGTTCTTATAACATTCGGTTTATATAAATCCATGAAGGGTTCTAATTTGCATATGCACAGGTCTTTTAGTATTACTCAACTCAAATTGCAAATCCTAGTCTGTCAGGTCATGCTTCAGTTTCACACAGCTTCTAGTGCTGACACGGCCATGCATGATATGTTTAGGCAGAGCAATTATGTCTGCTGCAGTCTCTCAGTGATGCTCTCGCCTGCCCTGCAGCAGGTTGAGGCTGGGCATTGGAACTGGTGTTCCTCACCTCTTCCTTACCTAGGTGTTGGCATCTGCACAATATAGAGCCGTCAGTCTGACAGGTTCCTCAGGAGCAAGGAGCCAAGGGCAATAACATGGATGGCAGGCCAGTCCCTTGACAGCTGAGGCCCCATCCCATGGCCCCCAGTGAGGTGGGCAGGGAAGGCCAGGGGATGATAGCTAATTTCGACCAAGAGTCCAGGTCACCATGCAAGTGCATGATGACAAGGCAGGTCCAATATCAAGCTGGTCAACCTGTAGGTCATGGTCTGCACCAATGTAGAGAGAGAGTATGGAAAGAATTAGATTTAATTAATTATGGAGACTGAAGGCAAGGACTGAGGGCAACTAGAAATGACATTGCACTCTGGGACTTGGGTGAGGTTCAAAAAAGTCTGCCTGGATGAGAAGACTCGGACTGTGAGGAGGACCCTGAGTACCAGAGGCATTAAACAAAGAGAATAAGAGCCAGACTGGGCCTGGGGCAAGGACTTGTTGAACGGAATAATGCAAAAGGTCCAAATTTAGAGGAATGGGTTGAAAATCATACATTCATTGAAGAAAATTTGGCTCTGTCTTGTGAAATGGTAGTGAAAAATTCAATTCCTTGTTCTCAGGAGGTATTTGTAGAACACACTGAGATACTTAAGAGAATGACTGCCTGTCTGAGGTTACTCTGTTTAAGTGGCATATGTATGACTCGCAGAGGTGTCACTAAAATAGTTTATGGAGGAATTTGGATTTTCAGTTTTCTTTCATTAAAATCAGTTTATGTATGCATTTTCTTTATTAAAATCTCTCAAAGGTACCAACTATGAGACTGCAACTCTCCCACCCCCCAGAAAAACCCCCAAAACAATAAGACCTCCACTTTGCAGATAATCTGTACTACAGTCTTTAATTACAGACTCACGTTCTGTTTTTTCCAGATAATAGTTGATAATGTGCTGTAGATGGAGACCTAGGGCTTGTAGGATTCTACCTCATTTATTGCATGAATTGAAAACTTCACAGTGAATGCAGAGCGGGACTGTAGTAAAGGGGTGGAGTATCATGAAAATAAGCTTTACAGAGTTTAGATTGGTTGCATGAACATACTGTGAACTATTGCACTTGGCCAATTCTGGAGGACATGCATCTTCTGTAGATCCTGTGTCATATTACAGCCTTGTGCAGGTAGCTCAAGTTTTCTATTGCATAGCACTAGACATCTATGTTTAGGCACTTGAATTGAGACATTAATTCGTGCAAAGCACTTAGATACTAAAGTAAGGACTATACTGAAAAAAATCAACATCCAAACCAACTGATTTGGACGTCAGAGAAATGTTGGAGTGTAACGGTGTAAATTGGATATAGGGTCGTGCACTGAACAATGTAGATAAAACCAAATAGATGGTTGCTAAATAGGTATAAGCCATTTGGTGTGGAATGGGATAGGTACTCCATATGAGAAATATGAGAAACAGGAGAACAGGAATGTAATTGATTATTTTCATAATATGAAAATATTATTATTTCATAATATTTCATACAAATGCTCAGATCAAGTTTGCAGAAGCACCATAGACCTCTATTTTTAGTCCTTTGCTTTAGAGGCTTTTACTCTTTCAACAGTTCTCATGTGGAAGCATGCAACAGAAATTAGTGAGAAAATTTTTATTTTTCTGTATCCACAATGAAATTAACAATAGAGTTAAGTACCTCACTTCTGCTGTGACAGAAAGTGATGCTGCTGGCTGAAGTCTGTGCAGTGAAAAAAACCCCTAAATATAGCCTTCAAAAGAGTAATATCTAAATGTCCCAATCTGTATTGCAAACCCTCTGATAATTGCTGTAAAGACAAAACAGTGTAAACCACACAAATAACAACATAGAGCCATTTAAGATTAGGAAACACTGCAGGTGTATAATAGTTGAACTATGCTGTATTGTCAAGAAATGCCATCATACACATATACAAAGGTTAAAGTTTCACATTACAAATCCTGACCCAGGTAGTCAGCCTTCCTGTTTGTGTTCTGAGCACACGTGAAAGGTGACTTTATGTGACATTTATTCTCTCTGTCTCAACTCTCAGGCTGCCCAAGTCCCCATTTACCTTGTGGTCTATCTAAGGATGTAATGGGCCATTCCAAGTTGTGTCCAGCTGCGACAGCCACTGTAGATCTGCTGTTGGCAGCTAAACAGTGCTGTGGTACCGAGGGACACGAACTTTCCAGACATATACTTTTGACAGTCAGACTGTCAAATGCCCTCTTATGTCCCCCTACATTGAAGGAATATCTGTAACAAAAGTCATGCCAACTTTACAGCAAGTAAGGATTGCTACTTAAGCATTCAGGATGATTTTTGATTCTCTGGTGGTGTAATACCCAAAGTCTGATCCATAAAATATGTCAGAAGCAACAGTTTTGTTTTTCATTGGCAATATGCCACCATTATTTTGGGATTGTAAAGATAAACATGATTGGGTATAAATTGCAAACAAAATGTTGAGCCTCCAATCTTTCCTTTCTTTCTCCCTCTGTTTCCCCCCCTGCCTCGTTTCTCACTTATTTTTGGTTGGAAATCAAAAGAGGGGACCAGAATGCTAAAAGCTTTTCTCCCAGCAGTGTGTGTATATACTTGTATATGTTATGAAAGCCTGCGCTGATTGCAGCAGCAGGAGCCAGCTTCAGGGAACAAAAGCTGTTTTCTCTCCCTGCCATTTCCTGTTCAGAAATTAATCTTGCATGCCCGTGTGTGCATGCATACACACACACACGTGCACACACCTTGAAACATAATGGGGGCTGGAATTCACTTCATCAATGTGTTCCCCATATCTCTGCGTGAGCTAATCTCAATTGTAATACATAGTCTTCTTTGCTCTTGCAACTTTTATTTTTAATACACTGTTGATTTTGTGTTTTAGTAAACCTAAAAAATATTTTTTGACATAGAACATCATTTATTCTCATACAGCAAATCATTGGTCCTTCCCAGAGAGAAGAAGCTGCATATGCTATTTCTTTTTCAATAAAAGGTTTTCTGTTTGACAGCCCAGAATGAGAAATTTGAAATAGAAGTTCCAGGAGTCAGCTCATCAGTTATCAGGGGAAAACTGGAGAAGAACATCAAAATGAGACTTTAGAGATGTGAATTATATCACTTGTGGTAGTGTCCAAATCAAGTGAAAATGTCAAATATTCCATCTTAAAAGATTGTGTATAAAAAATTGCAGGCGTGCCAATTATGCCATGAACCTACAGCCATGCTGACATTTTTAACCACTTTAAACCTGTGCTTCTTAAAATAATGTGATGGTGGAAAATGTTATGTTAGTAGAAGACATCAACATTTATGGACATTTAGATGAAGAACTGAATGCCCATTTCACAGGTGTGCAAATTCAACATGCTTTTTTGTTTGTAGTCTTATTCTCTACTTGGGGTGAAAGGCTAAATTTTCAACCAGTAATGGAGAAGAATACTTAGAAGATTCTTCCTTTGTAGGTACAGAATTGGTTAAAATACAAAAGTGACAGGAAGGGTTTGAGAAAAATAGCCAGTAGTAACTAAAGGACACTGTCATCCAAATTCTGGGCAGGATATTAGTATATTGGTTTCATTTTTGCTTCTCAGTACTAACATATGCAAACCTTTTATGTAAATCTTATTCAGCATTTCTATGTCCACAAAGACATCCAAGTGATATTTCTTAAATCGCTGAACTATAACAGTGTGTACTTACGGGTTTCTTCCATGACTGAAACTCTGACATTCCTGTTGTGGTAGAAGAGCTAAGAAGAAAAAAGAAGCGGCAAATACACCAGAAGATTCTTCTTGCTTTAAATGAAAGAAGAAAAGGTCTGGTGAAATTACAGCATCCAAGGTGCTGCTGCTTTCAGCCTTTCATGGGATATTACTGGTTTTTGAAATCCATCCAAAACCTGATTTTTACTACGTGAAATGCATGTACAGTCCTGTCATGCAACTTTTTTTCTTTTTCTAATGGAAAGGAAATGGTAACAGAATGTTAACTAAAGAAAACCCTAATATTAGTGCTGAGAAATGAAGTTTTGAAATAAGTTTGTGTAGGAATTAATTTGTTAGTTTCCACTTGATTCTTAGATAAAGCTGTCAGCTGCTCTTCAGTCAAATCAATGCTGCAACCCAGTGTCTAATACCTTTCTTGGAAACTGCATTTCTTCTTGAGGCTTAGTTGTCTTCTCAAAATTGGCTTTGTCAGCTTCTGTGATGTATGAAGCCAACTAAGTGATGATTTCTTGGCTGAAGCATTTAAATGAATTGTAAAATGAATGTTTAGGAAGGATTCTGTTTATTTTCTAGCATGCTCACATATGTGACCAGTCTTCCATCTGATAATAATTTTAATGGATGAATGAGAAAAATTTAAAGAAGAACATGCTGAGGTTCTGCACTTGCAAAAGCACATCTCATGCTGTGTTTATCAAGTTAATCTTTGCCTCCCCTTTTATCACCTGCCTTAAATGGAAATTTGCAAAAATGGTAATAATGCAAATTATTTGTATCACTAACTTTGGAAAGAATTTGAACAAATTCTTATATCATGTTGGGGACAGTTTAACTTATACATATGCTTAAAGGACCCCGGACTTTGCTGAATAGGTATCAGACTTACTCATATACTTAAAGATGTTCCTGGACTGACTGGAATCTTTGTTAGATTTTTGTCACATTTGCCTTTTTTCACAGCTTGTTTATTTAGTTTTGACTTGTGTTTAAAGTAAAGAAGTTCAGGGTAAAAGTCCTTGACAGTGTGGTTCTCTAATTAGTATGTCAGGTGATAACTGGGAAATTTTGAAATAAGTTGTGAAAGGCAGTATGAAACTTTAGGAATGAAGAGAGAATAAATAATACCATCTGATACTAGAAATATGGGAGTATGGACATAACTGGAGAGTTACCAGTTTGGGAGTGGGATGAAGTTATGATTGTGATTATAACAGTAGCAGAAAAAATCATGTGTGACAGTTTCTCTGTGTTTGGGAGCATGTGTTCCTCAAGGGGGATGGAGCAATTTCTTTTTGTAATGATCTTTTCCGTGAATATGCCCTGTTTGGGCCAGCAATATTCAGGTCAGTGAAATAATGGGAACTCATCTCTGTATGCAGAAAGTCATTGGACACTCCTATTTAGGAAGCCATCTCTGCCTCAAATAGTCAGTGAAGATAATGGAGCTTATTGGAAACGCGCAATAATTTAACTTAAATATTACATTGATATTCAGTAATGTAGCTCAAAAGTGAGATTTTAATGAGTATGTTTGACTCTATGCTCCAGAGTTTTTCCAGGTTTATATTTTTCCACTGTAGTTTGGATTTAGAAATGTCTGGCTCAAAACTTTTTAGTTACTTACCTGGAATGCAGTTTTGCCATCCAGATAGTGGAAGACTGAAACCAAATTAGGATTCAACTGTTGCTGGTGCATTTAGTGAAAGAGAAGGGTCAGAACTGGGCTGCAGGTTGAAGAGGAAGTCCTGGACAACCAAGCTTGCTATTACTCAAGCAAAAGGAAGATGTTTATGTCTACTGGGAGGGATCATTTTTCTTCTCACCTTTCCCCTAGTAGTAGTTGCTGATTCAGCTCTCAGTGGTGGCAGCAGTAGTAAATATTTTTTAGGGCTCTGATAGATGTAGAGTAGTAGACTATGACAATTTTACTGCCTCTACTGAACTCGTCAACTCCAAATTTTGTTTATGACTAGCACGAGACCTGCATTTCAGTCTAGCATCTTACTTGGTCATTTTAGTTTTGATAGTATACATGTTTTGAATGGCTTTTACCTCATTTTTAAAAAAACAATTTGTTACAGATTGTGCAATATATATACGGATACAAACAAAATGTGTCTTATTCGGAAAGTGCCGCTACCTGTTCAGCTAATCTTTTTGAGACTATAGCACTCAGGACTAATTTTGGCCTGAGGCTCACTTTAAAGAAACAGTAACATGTGCAGGGCCAAAAAATATCCATGTAATGATGTGCTTAATAGCCAAAAGAATTTGTATTTGTGAAAGTACTTCTATTGTCATCCAGTCCTCTGCTGCTCTCTGGTCCTACTTCTGACCTGCTCGAACATGTCTCTCTTTAATGTTATGGACATCAGTTTTCCAATTCCCAGGATTCTTCTTTGTGCCTCCTGTTAAAGCGCACTAGTAATAGTCTCAAAATTTGAAATATTCAGAAGGAGTATGGCTTCCCATGGAAATTTGATTATTACAATATCTTACTGGCAAGGACCAAAGTATCTACCTCCTGCATAATTAAATTTCTCATTTTTTTTTTTCCTTTGGGAAGTTCTTGCTGTCTTGAAGAGTAACAGGAAAAAGAATGTCACTGTAAATTATATTACTTCCTTGAAGGTAAGAAAATGTGCCTGTCATATTTTTTTACTGATCCTTGTGCTGAGTCATGAGAGAAGATTCATCTAGAAGACAAGAAACCTACTTTATTTTATACTGGTGGGTACTACTTGCTCTTCCCATCATATCTCATACTGGTGACTAGCTTATCTGTTTGTATCAAGCTTTATGTTACATACAAATTGCACTTGATTTGCTGATTTGCTTAACAATTCTGGTTTTAATGGGTCCACATTTTTTTTTGTTGTTTGCTGTAGATGTCTTCTCCTGATTTACTTTGTTCATTACATATTTAGTCCAGAGTAAAAGTTTGGCTGCATTTTTTCTGTTAGCTCTTCCTTTCTAACTTCAATGATAATAAAATAATGTTTAGGATCTAATTTTTCTGGATCACTATGAAAACATAGGTCCAGACCAGTTGGGGGTAGCTGCTAAATACTAGCAAATATGCTGAAAAATCCTCACAAACCTGTTGGCAAGTCTATGAGGAAAAAATCCATGTGCCATGGTTTTCCAGTTCTGCTAGTAGTACATATCTCTCCTGTCTGTGACGTGTCCCTCTTCACAATGCCTAGATGAAATTTTTATTTCAGTTTATAAACAGTATCACAGATTGTATTTTGTTTCCCTTTTTAGCAAGAAAATGTGTTGTTTGCTTGACTTTGTCATGTTACTTGTGTTGATTTTAAGTGTGGTTTTATAGTATGTAGAGTAAAACCAAGTTAACCTGAGTCAATCTGAGGCACAGGCCTTCACGGAGAGAGACACTGAGAAACCAAGAAACCACATTTTTAAATTCTGAGGCTGCCACTTCCCTTGGAGGAAAGAACGCAGCAAACCAAATTCCTCCTTCCTGTGACTTAACTGAAGGAAATGGAGTTCTGCCACAAAATAATTTGGATCAACCTGTCACAAAGGTCACATGACTTCCCCCCACCATCCTAAATTCAGGAATGTGCATCTGTAGTGGGAATGATGAAGCATCGAAGAAAATAAGCTTTTAATTTAGTCTGCATAAATATTGGAGATTTAAGGTAAAGCAAAAACAACACTACCTCCTCCATCATGTTTTTCTAATTATTATGTGTTCATGAAAGGTCTAGAGGAAAGTTGACTGTGATAAAAAAGATGGATTTCTTCAACATTTAAGTTTTTGGAGTATTCTTTGGAGAGAGTTATTTTCGTACTATGCATTTGAAGATGATGCACTGTGTTCTGTACCTGGCATTCTGGCATCCTGACCTGTGTTTGAATATCCTGTTATCATGTAATGGCAGAGGTCCTGATTCCCAGCTCACAAGACAGTATATGGTCCGGTTTTCTCCCAGCCAGTCCTTGCATGCAGGCTTCCTTTCATCTCTTCCCATTCCCAGGGGGGAAGGGAATGGGACAGGAAGAATCTGATAGGTGATGCATGCCTGAATCTTGCCCCACTGTGGTTTGAGGTGGAAAAGTTCTACAAGTAGACCAGCAGCACTCAGGAATGCTCACATGTCCTGTACCTTTGGTATAGCCTACTATGCAACAAAAAATAATGCTTTTGCATTATTCCTAGTCCCATTCCTAGTCCCAGTATGTGCTTGCTATTTCAGTTTTTGTTACCACAGTTCCATATTTTATTGTTCATTATTTTGAAAGTACTATCCTTTTGCATGTGGATGAGCAAATGAATAATATCCTATTATTAGATTGGCTGGAGAAATGTTTTGTGCTTTAAAAAGTGCCAGTCCTTGCATTTAATTTCTATAAACAAAGGAGCATATGCCTTGCAAAGAGACACTTTACAGCCTTGTGCTTGTGTATCATGCTGCATTTTAGATGACTGGCTTATCTTTAAAACGTGTGATGTTAATGAAGCTGGAGAAGTGAAGAGGTATGTCAGGTAATGCAGGAGTATTCATAAAACGACTGATGTGCAGCTAGTAGAGGAACTATATATTATTAACTGGTTGTATGGAATGTTGGTTTTTTCACCTGCGTTGATTCCATTCTTACCATTTACATTCCAGGCCTGCAAGTTATTTGTAAAACTGCTGTAAAAACAAAATTTAATCCCTGGAGATCTTATGTAGGCCTAGTTTTATGCTTCCAGTTCTGATGGTGTAGTAAACCTGTCTAGAATCTGGCTTGGATGCAGGGGGAAATGAAGGCCACTTGAAGAAAGGCACAGGTCTCTAGAGAGGAAATGGACCACAGACCTGATTATGCATTCCATATGCAGTGGAGGAAAACCAGTGCATATTACCGAAATCAAACTAGGGAAATGTTTATGAGGTTTAGTGTTTGTATCAGTCTTATAAATAAATCACAGCACTCCCCTAGTTTTCATGACTGTGAGAGGGTCAATGCAATTTTCACTCAGAAAATTGGTTTTGTTAAAATGTAACTGCTACTATTTTTACTGGGCTTTCTCTGATTTTTAATTTTTTTTCCAGGTACTCAATGTAGTCAAAATCTTTCTAATTTTTGGAGAGTTTAATATTTTAGTGGGATTTATACTAAGACTGTGTTTGCTTAGTACTGAAAGAAGGATGTTGATTTTTGTAGCCCATCAAACTATTAGGGTGCCTTTCACCCTTTAAAGCATTGCTGCCATGATACTAAAACCCCCAGCTGTTGCGAAGCTGACATATTAAAACATTATTTGTGCCTATTATTTACATATAACCTTCCTGTGAAAATATGAGGATTTAAGTATATAATTTGTCCCTTTCTCTGCATATGTGGTGTCCCTCACTCTTAGATGAAGCCAGTCACACAGCGTGATTTCCAGTTCTACTTCTGCAGTGTTCTTCTGGGTTCCAAGCTTTGCAGAACAAGCCAGAGAAGGGAAATGAAAGAGAAATTAGTTCTATAAAATCAATAAATTATTCCAATTTTCTAAAGGTTTCCCACAAGCTACCATGGCAGCTCGTGTTTACCACTTTTTAGGATACTGTTTGCCATGATCAACTGTGGCACAGAGTGCAAGTTTTTCCTAATGACAATGGCAGTCTAAGTGACTAGGTGATGACAGGCAGTGCTACCAAAGGAAGAAAGATACACTAATAAGCAGTTAAAAAAGCTTAGAAAAAATCTGCTGCATTTAAATGTTCTTGCTTTGGGTGGGAAATGGTCACTTTAATTTACCTTTTTGTGAAGGTATTTCTCTGGAAATACAAACATCATGGCCAACAAAGTTGAACAAATTTGCATGTTTTTTATATTGCATAAATTAAAGAATAAACCCAAGTCAAACCCAGGTTTTTTGAGAGGCATCTTCAGATATTTCCTAAAAGCATCTGACCTCCCTCAGATAAACGTATTTTATCAAAATAGTTATTGCAGAGGTGAGCAAGTAAATATTCCATTCCGGTAAGTAATTTTCCTTTTGGCAATTCCATTTCTGCTACCCAATATGTTTGGGCTTCATATCTGTTGTCAACCATTCTGATTTTGTGTCTGTCATTGCTGGCTTTGTGTCTTTTCTCTTTCTGTGTCATGTATCCTTCATAGAATCATAGAATCATGGGGTTGGAAGGGACCTCTGGAGATCATCTAGTCCAACCCCCCTGCCAGAGCAGGGTCACCTTAGAGCAGGTTACACAGGAACGCGTCCAGGCAGGTTTTGAATGTCTGCAGAGACGGAGACTCAACCACCTCTCTGGGCAGCTTGTTCCAGTGCTCTGCCACCCTCAAAGTAAAGAAGTTCCTCCTCATGTTGAGATGGAACTTCCTATGCTCAAGTTTGTACCCATTACCTCTTGTCCTATTGCCTGGCACCATTGAAAAGAGCCTGGCCCCGTCTTCCTGACACCCACCCTTTAAGTATTTGTACACATTAATTAGGTCACCCCTCAGCCGTCTCTTTTCCAGACTAAACAGACCCAATTCCCTCAGTCTTTCCTCATAAGAGAGGTGTTCCAGCCCCCTAATCAT
>VYZM01015409.1:65284-83173 GCA_013398915.1 Dromas ardeola
CCCAGAACTGGACACAGTACTCCAGGTGTGGCCTCACCAGGGCAGAGTAGAGGGGGAGGATGACCTCCCTCGACCTGCTGGCCACACTCTTCTTGATGCACCCGAGGATGCCATTGGCCTTCTTGGCCACAAGGGCACATTGCTGGCTCATGGTCATCCTGTTGTCCACCAGGACTCCCAGGTCTCTTTCCACCGAGCTGCTCTCCAGCAGGTCAGCCCCCAACCTGTACTGGTGCATGGGGTCATTCCTCCCCAGGTGCAGCACCCTACACTTGCCCTCATTGAATTTCATAAGGTTTCTCTCCGCCCAACTCTCCAGCCTGTCCAGGTCTCTGTGTATGGCGGCACAGCCTTCTGGTGTGTCAGCCACCCCCCCCAGCTTTGTGTCATCAGCAAACTTGCTGACTGACCTTTGTGGTTTCACTTTAGTAAAATATGCAAATATCAGTTCCATGGAAGCTTAAAATGAAGTTGCTGCTTATAACCAGGTTTCTGTATTACTGTCTGAGGATAATTGCCTTTTTAGTTCTTTCCTTTTTGTCTAATGAATTGTATATTTGTGGATAGCAGCTTCCTCAAGAACTGACAAACTCATTTATCTTCTTTTCTATGAATACAGTGGGTGACATTTTGTTAGAAGAGGGTATAAATCTTCGAAGGATTTTTAAAAATTTCTTTTAAATGTACCAAATTATTTTTATTGTCTGTTTATCAGGAAGAGACTTTACAAGATGAAATGTCCTGAGGAGGACAATGAGTGAAATCTCCCTGTGTGATGGATGAATAACATCCCGAAAGTAGCCCTTATTAATTGGTAGGCTTTTAACTTACAACCATGAGAAGACAGTATATGATCTAGAGTCCTACAGTGTGGAATAATTACTAAAATGACCAAAAATACAGCATTGTTCACACATTAAGGAAAGGTAAAAAAATCAAAAGGCTTCTAAGGTAGAATACAGCCGCAGCTGGCATGCAAAGAATTCAACATCTGCAATTCCCTGTACAATATTGCTTGCAAAGCAACACAGGGAATGGAGCCGAATGTGACCTTCCACGGCGTTGCCCTGTGACATACAGCAGATACAGGAATGAGATGGTACTATGGAACTGATAAGCTGCATACTTACTACCCTGAGCCAACAGTCTGTTGGATTTTGCTGAAATGCTGTCCTTTGTGCGAATTTTGCTCATTATAATGTCATTATAATACCAAAACACACCTCCATCCTGAAGGCTACCCGCCTCCAAGGTGCAACCACTCCTCCTTGAGTCTGCGCCCTGAATTTTTCATAATCTATACCTGTAAATGTGAAGCGAGAGAATTTTACACCAATCATAATAAAGGTATTTATGACTAAAGTCACTCAAACTCCACCCTGAAGGTAAAAAATAGTATAAAAATAGCCCGAGAAAGGGGGGATATCGGGGAAGACACCATCGTGAACAATTCAAGGACGACTCCATCACAGACTGCCTTTGACTTCTGGGACCAGTCAACAGACTGAGCCTTTCTTCCACCCCACAGGGAGACCTTTGGGTAAGACTTAGACTATACTGAGCGCTTCCTCGGGAAACTTAGAAATCTCTCTAGAGAATCTCTATCCTACATTTATAGCCAGGCTGTGTTGTTCACAACTTTGTCACACGTTTTGTATATTTAACAATACTTTTATTTGCACATGCTTTGCAGACAGTGTATTTATCACCGGCAACCATAAGAACCTGTCTATCTGTTGCTTAAATAAACGGCACTGTTTAAGTAGCTAGTCATTTCGGTTTCCCACTGAACGCGACCAAAGACTTGAGAGTGGCCGTGCTAGTTCATGAGCACGACTAGACTGAAGGTGCGGTCCACTATTAGTGTGTCCAAATCGTAACAGTTTAATATATTAAATGCAACTGGACTGATAGTGGTGAATTGGGCATCACTCAGAATTTAAACCTGGCTGCACCTAGCCTCCCACCTCGGTGAGGCGTGTTAGAACACAAGGGTGTTTATTTTCTGCCGAAACCGCTTTACCCCTTCATGCAACATACAGGGAAGAATTTTATGGATCTTGGTTTCACAAGGGAAGAGCACCTCTCTCATACTTTAGGAAGCTAACAGAAGAGATAGACAGCATTTTCACAAGATGGGTCACTGCAGTGGCAAGGAAATGCTTACAAGTCAGTTGCAGACTATGCTATTGTGGCCTTTCAAACCTCATATGAAACCTTGTAGTAAAGTCACTGATTTGGGAAATGAGTTGATCTTTAGAGCATCATACAAACCAAAAGTACGAGAATAGAACTTAGGAAGAAAAAAAATAGCCGTGCTTTTCCAGGCTTTGTCTATTTATGACATCAGAAGAAATCAGCATATGGACAAAACCATACAAATTTTCATAGAATTATATTACTGTGTATTCCCTGTGGGAACAGGGGTATCCCTTTAGTGAAACATTTAAAGACTTGTCTGGGCTACTACCTTTCGTACAGCAGCAGGCTGAGCAAGGAGCATCAGATATAAAATTCCTTCAATAGGAGGATTTTAGGGGCCTACCCATACTAATTGAGATCACTAAGAATTGAAGTAAGAGCTGTAAAAGACTAATTTCATAAAAAAAAAACCAACCAGCACCTGATCCTGGAACACTAGTTGGCAGTCACTGGGCCAATGATATTGACTTCTTCCACGTTCTGATGGTTGTGTTTTATTTGTGTAAAAAATGTATCTTGTTCTTTAGGAAAAATATTTTAATTTGAAACACATCAGTTTTGAGACTGAATGAGATTAAAGTCTTGGCCAAGCAAATGTGAGATGTGTGTATTTAACACTTAAAAGTCAAATTCTTGTGGTGCGTATATTTTATTGTACTGTATAGAATTCTTGTCATATTCAAATTCTGTGACATTACACCATTGCCTTTTTGCTCACCAGTGTTTACTCCTGAACAGCAGCAAGAGCTTAGAAGGCATGGTGCAAACTGTGGCTGAGCACTTTCTGAAGGGGGGAAGCTAGTTCTCAAACCCTTTAATCAACAACACTTTATTGCTTCTTCAAAAAGACACTATGTTGATATTAACACATTTCATAACAACCGATAAAGCTGCTAGACTGCCTTTTTGTAAAAGGTGGTAAAAAGTGGTAAAAAGCAGTGGTAAGCCAAATTCAGCATCAACTGGTTTTCAAAGATGCACACCAAAAATTAACACATGCATAATAACCTGGGTATTGTGGAGCCACTTAGGGCAACAGAGTGGTCTATATGTCCATAGTCTATATTATAGCAACCTATAGCAACACCAGCAACCTTCAGTATTATTGATTATTGAGTACTACTATCTGAATATTTACTAAAAGTACAACCTCCATACACTGTGATACCAAAATAAACATGCTTGTCCCTAATCTTTAGCATTGATGTCAATTGGCACAGAGTGACCTGTGTCCATGCTACTGAATTCTCTTACCTGCCAAACCAGGTTAATCACATCCAGACTACCTAGTAGGAAAAATCTCTAGCCTGTGCTAGTTCACAAACCTGTCATTGTTTGCAAAAAGTACTAGTTGTCACAGGTCCAGGCACCATTCTAACAACCAAAAGGAACAGATGGTCAAATTTCAGCTCCCAAGAACATTGCCTAGTACTGTTTAATTAACTTCCATACATACCTGCTCGTTCTATTCACACTTGAAACATAGCTGGCTTTGACTTTGCTTTTAAAGTGTCAGAGAGACAGAGTTAATTCAGATATTTAGTCTGTAACTGAGCAACTTCAAGCCTTATCTTCCCATTCTGAATTTTACAAGAGCCATCCGTGCTTGGTGTTTGGCTTCTGTTGGACTAGATGTCTTATGTCAGTGGATATTTTTGAAAACTATTCAGAATTATTATCTCATTCAGAATTGAATCTGAACAAGAATTTTTCAGTACCTTTTTGTGATTAGTTCAGAAATGTAGGACTGAAAGCTTTTGCTGGAAGTGGTTGGTTATGATCGGTTTACTGATGAACTCCAGAAGAAAAGCCCAAATAGATTGAACATTAAAGATCGTGCCTTTTTCCATGGCTTTCCTGTCAAACAAGAGTTCTGCTTTTCTTGATCCAAGGAATGCTGCACAATGGCAGACCCAATTATTTCCATCTATTGCATGATGAGAAAGTGGAGTGCAAAAGAAAAAGTGTAAAAGTTTCTTTTTTTCTTAATTTTTCAGCATAGAAGTCTCTATAATTGTTCAAAACTCCTCCACATTAGGGAGAAAAAAGAGAATGAGGAAAGATAAATAGGAGAATATAGAAGAGGAAAGACAGGATAACTTTAGCTGCCACCTGCTATCTATGTCGTTTCTGAAGCTGTCTGGGGGTGAATGGCCTATGATAATGAGATAGTTAGATCTGTCTTCCAGACCTGTGAATTTATAGTCTGCATTAGATGTTGGAGAAATCCCAAGCTCCATGTGGGACTATTAGCCTTCAGGATTCTATGGATAAAATGGATTCCCTGCAAGTCAAGTGAAACCGACTCTAAGCTGGAGACTTAATGCTCTGAAAAGACTTAATGCTCAGTTTGTCTTCAGTCCTAGGTCCAATGTGATGAGAAATGCTTAAAGTTGAACAACAGTAAAGCTTTTTTTCCCCACAAAACCGGTGTTCAGAAACTTAGAAAAGAAAACCAGGGAGAACACTTTTTGTGATCTTTTGTTGTATTTTTTTCTCCAGTTCACCACCTGGGCTAATAACTGAGAACAGGAGAGTGACTCTGCAACAGCTGCTACTGATGCACACCACTAGCTCATCTCTAATTAGAATAAAAGACTTTCTCAGCAGCAGCAAATCTGTAATAACTTAAAAAATAATAATGAGAGCACGAAGGAGCAAATTTCCTGCTGTGTGCACTTGCTCATCTTTTTTTTTTTAAGGTTCTTTGTACACCTTCTGAATTCTTCCACTGTTTAAATAAATGCCCGAAAATATTATTCTGCTGGTCATTTCACAGCAACAGCTGATACCCTGGTGTTTTCTGTTGGGCTTGCATCTCTGCCTCACTATGAGTTAGCACTATGCTTCTGCAAATCTAATAAATATAATTTTATGCAATTCATCTGTCATAAAAACTCAGGTACAGTGTTTTTTATTTTTAAGGTATTTTGGTACTTAAGAGAAGGTAGTTCTGTTACTTCATTGGAATTGGCAACTTACTGGTGGCAGAAAACAAGCGCACTAGCCATTTTTTTATCATAACAGAGTTATTATATGTCTTGGCTGAACCAATCCTCAGCAGAGTTTCCTTAGATGCTCCTAACCACAACCTAACTAGCAAAAAATGCAAATGCCTAGGTTTAAGACAACATTTGGCATCCTCTCTCTGTTGTGTGTATTTCTGCTGAGGAACATAGCTTTGGCTTCTTCAAGGTAGCCAGATTTATCTGTACAACTGCTTAATCTTGCAAAGGATACAGTAGTTGACCATAAGTGGTGGTGAGGAGGCATTCCAGGGCATGGACTGTGTCCCACTTTGTGACTGTCTCATATGCATATGTCATATGCATATTGTATGTACTTAATGACTGTAACAAGGAGCTGACCATGAAGCACTGCGATTAATGAGAAGGAGGGAAAATACTTTTGCAGTATGTGGAAGATGTTAATGATTTATTTACTTTTTTAATTTTTGAGGTAAAAGTAAATCACAAAAATTGTAGAAAAACTTTGGTAACTGTGAAAGGATTTTTTTGTGCATGATGAACTATTGGTTTCTGTTATCTTGAAAGTTAGGCATTTTAACTCCTCTTCTGCACCCTGTGGTCAATGGTTACTCTCATCCTTTATCAGTTATTAGCATCTTTTCCTTTGAACATGGAGCCACTGTTGATTCCACTGCCTTTCCTTTATATTCTCCTCTCCCTGGGATCTAGCCCTATTCTTTGTAAGAAAAAATGCACCATCATTTAATATCATTCACTTTCCTTTACTTGTGAAGGGCTCAAGCAAAATTTTGAGAAGGATCGTTATTGAAATGACTGTAGATGACTAACTTGATTAAAAACTTGCAAGTAAGCCAGGTATTTCTGAGATCTACTTTTAGTGATTAACCTTCTGGAGACTATTGTTAATTTTTCAGTATGATAAATGAATCATGGAGTATATATAATTGTATATGTAGATGATGTATTCTGCTAGTTCCAGAAATACGTCATCACTAGTAAACAGGTAAAACTAAATAATTAGCTATTAACATTTAATTCAGATGCCCAGCATGAACTAGTGCTTCCTTATATAGTTGAACATTCTCCCTCCCCCGCCCAAGATCCTCAGTTTGGTCTGTTGATCCCAGAAGAGCTGTTTGTCACAGTATTCACAACATTCTTGTTAACTAGATTTAAATAGCTTTCAGGGTTATGTTATTTGAAATAGAATATGGGTGCAAGAAGATACCTGCTTCCTATGCACAACCTAAGCAGCTGATCAGTGTTGTGTGGAGTCCTAGAAAGCAGCTTTTCTTGCCATCTGAGAAGAAAATGGATTTTCTGTGCAAATAGTATTTTGTCTTTGGGTAAATGTAGCTTCTGTTGCTCCTCTAAACAGATCCCACACTGCTGGCCTTTCTCTAAATCCTTGCATAATGATGTTTAGAGAGCCTGAATTCTGTATGGGATCTGTAGATTTTAGCACAAAACAAGGTGGGAAATACTTCTGTTCCTGCAGTTGAAGAGGGGTAAGTTTTTCCTGATTGTACAAACTTGCATAAATGCAGTAAGAAGAAAAAGAAAATACGCTCTAAAGAGTTTTTGTGCGATCAGAGTAGGAAAAAAATGGATGAAAATGCAGAATGAAGTCCATGTTCTAAAGACAAGCAAACACTGATACTCTCATTTCTATATCTTTCTGATTATTTAATCATGTTTGTTGCTTTGTGGAACAGAAGAAAGTGTCTGCCTTCTTTTCCTTCAATTAACCAACTAACAAGCCAAATATTTGTACATTTCTTTGTTCCTTTTGGTCTATGAAAAGAGGAGTCTACTTGGGAAAACATGGGAAAAAGACAATACAGTCAAATGAAATGTTTTTAGAAAATTTCAAATTTATATTTTACAGTATCTGTTTGCTGCTGACAGTGAGATACATGCTGCCTGAGTACATGTTCAAGTACTTTTGTCATCATTGTAACAGAGGAATCAGTCTTTTTTATCCCAGCCATATTGCTAAAATTACAGCAATATTAGTTTTCAACTTTCAAGCTTTACTTCTTTTTTTTCCCAAATTGATTTTGAAAATAAATGTCCCCTAATCTCATGGTTCTTTTAGACATAAAGATTATAAAGAAATTAATGAAGTTGTCACAGAAGTTAATGGCGGAATTCTTACTGACTTCATTTAGGCCTTGATTCTGTCATGTGTTCAGATAGTCACCGAGGATGGACCATTGGGAAAGTGTGATGCTGTCATTTATTAGAAGCCCAGAAAAAATAATCATAGGCCCTAGTCCTCCAATTTACTCTGTATAGACTGAAAGTTACACCCATGCAGACTCCCAGTGAAGTTAATGGTGTTTCATGCTGGCACAACAATCTGCCCATCTGCTATAATTGCAGGATCGAGACAATGACTTGTAAATTACAACATGATGGGCCAAACTGAAATGCTAATTCTGCCTCTGAGACTGGGGGAACACAGTCCCACCTTTAGCAAGAGGGCTGTGCAAGAATGTTTGTCCAACGTATAGACGGTAGTAATGTTTTAGCAGTAAGTCACTATATTCTTGGAAGCGTTCTCACTGCATTATGCGACTACTCTGAGACATCCTAATATTTCAAACTTACTGAATTTATTTAACCTAATCAATGTATGTAGGATATAATTGATGTCTCTCCTGTAGGAGGTAACACAGGAAAGAAATGGCATAATTCTGCATGTCTCTGTTCTGTAGTGACAGCCTGTCATTGCTTGTACTGTGCTGGAGGTTATGAATAGACAGTGTATGTAGGCTGAACATAGTTGCTTGGAAACCATCTTTTTTACTTTCTTAAATGTAATTGCCTGTCTTCAGAAAAACATTGATTAGTTTAATTTCTTTTGATGTTGAAGCAATAAATTTGCCTTTAACTCCTATGAGTACCTCAATAAATAGATGGGAGGCTATTTGAAATTTCAAACTATTAATTTTCTTGGACTTTTTAAGGCAAGTCATCTAATAAATGTTAGTGTGGACATTATCAAATCATATTTATTTTTTTCACTCAAGGAGAGATTATACATAACATCCGGTAAACTTTGAAATTATTATACTCTGCATTATTTTGTGATACAGGAATGAAACATTTGCAAATTTTGCCACTCTTCTATTTAAAAATCAAGTTTTTTCACTAGTTAACTACATAAATATTATTATGACTGCAAAGCCACAGACAGATTTGCACCCTACTGTAAATGTTAGGAAAGACTCCAGGTTAAAAAGCTTGGAAGTAAACCCTGAAAAATGTAAGGAAAAACTGCTTAAGTTCATGGAGAATATGTTAAAAGCCCGAAGATGAAGCACTTTCAAAGTATAAATTCATTTGGTTATAAAACTAATTTGGTCCAGTCCACAGAACATATAGGAATAAACTCTGGGACATGAAGCGCAACAATTTTAACAGGATGCAGAAAAAAAACTTCAGTAAAACTCTACCACCTTGCATCAGCTGAGGACTGCAATTTGAATATTTCAAGAATATGGTTCATTACATGGAAATCAGTGGAAATATTTTATGTTTTGTTTTGTTTTGCTTTTAATATCAGTGCAAACAAACTTTCTATGTAGAATTTTGCTAAGTAAGCAGTAGCTAAAAATAAAATGCTAAAAATTATTTTACTCTTACAATAGCTTAGAGAAATCCCCAGTGCTTGGATCTCTTCCAGTGGCTCATTTGGAGGTTCATACATTTGACAGAAAGAATCTTCTTCTTTTTACTAAATAGCTTCATCATAGTGTGGACCATGGAATTTATAACATCTCATTGATCACCAGGAAGGTATTGTGAATAAAAATAAGTCTGTGTCAGAGACTGATAAATTGTTTTGCTGCTCTTTGCTTCTGACTATTTATAGTTTGGATATTTCTTCGACATTTCTGTTGTTGTGAGTGTATTACTGTACTATTTCCTGATGTTAAGTGCTCCTACCCAATAATCAGCTGATGAAATCTTAAAAGATGAAAGGGAGGTGAAATTTTATGTCATCCCACAAAGTATAAGCCACATTTGCAGGCAATTTTTATCGACTTTTATTACCATTGTGCCTAGGAGTCACCATTTAGGACTGCAAATATGGCAGTTGTTCCTAACATTTTAGTATTGGTCATGACGCATCCGTGAGTGTCCAGGTTTCAAAGGATTTCTACAGACTGTCCTAGAAGATCATTATGCTCAAAATTGCTCTTGTCCTATAGGGATAATTCAAGGACTGTGTAGGGACTGATTAGGAGGCAGAGAAAAACGTTATCTTGAAATGGCTGTATATGCTTGTGCAGTATGCAGGGTAAAGTTACCAGAAAACACACTACTCTAAATTGTGGGGGTTTGGGAAAAAGTTCCTAGGGCATCCAGAACTTTAGGCTGCAAAAATGCATCTGTACCTAATCAGCTGTCCCTGACATAGTATACATTGTGTGGCAATAAAGAATATTTCAGAGCAGGTAGACTGAAGATTCAAAACTTCTGAATCAACCAGCCATATATTAGTGCTTTTTGCAAAGTGCATACCAGTTCTGCAGAATGTGCCTCAGAACATTTTGCCTGATCTCTAGAGTATTTTCCAGCTCTTCTCACAGAGATCGTTTGGATGGACTTTGCAATTCTAGCAAGATACAGTGTTGGTTTTGAAAATGGTGATGAAAAGAGACCTCACCATTGTGTTAAATATGATAGCTATTACCTATATTTTCCCTATTAAAGTGGTATCGGCATATGGATTATTATTAGTTTTGGAATTTGATATCTAACTGAACACTTAAATTATGATTGTATGAATGTCTGATCTTTCCTTTCCAATTACATACTCTAGTCTAGGATTTATTATAAAGCTGAGAGACTGGGTTTGATAGTATTCATGGCCATGCTACAGGACCACTTATGTTAATATCCATTTGAATTCCATACTATAATTTTCTTAGGAGTTCATCTTTATGAACATGAAAAGTATAAATCATTTGAGAATTCTGCCTGTTTCCTCTTCAGGTTCAGTTTGGTTAGTCTCTGTCTTTATAGTTACAAGGATAAATTTACACGCCTTTGCTTGAAAAGGAAAAAAATATACATCTCAAACCTACACTATAAAACATTGCTGGAAGCCTGGACTATAAAATATTGCTGAGCTGATTGTGCCAATTAGAAATGTTGAAAGAAATCACCTCTCTTAAACAATTTCTTTATGTTTGCAGAAATATTTTATAGGTAGAGGAAGTACAGAGACTAGTCACATTCTGCTCTGATAGGCTTCTCTACAATACCTTACAAATACTTAAATATTTAGGGCCAGACTATATTGTTTGTTGGTTTGATAAGTGAAACAACAGTGTTGTTTTCCCTGATATATCTGACAGTATGATGTGTATATTTAACTTGCTGCTTGCATTTTTAGTTTCCATCTGTAACTTGACTTGTCTTTTAAAATAATTACGTAGGCTAGCGAGCGAGCTGCTATCAGAAGTCCAAATTGTGTCGTGGATGCTATGGCTCAGAAGTGTTGCTAATAGTCATTCCAGGAATTTCACGTCTCCTCCTTTAGGAATGTCTTACTGATGTAAACTTTCGTTGTGTTTTCATATGACCGATCATTCCTCAATGTCCAACTTCCTTTTGTGCCTGTTGATACTTACTGTGGCCTAGAGCCTGTAAACAGCATGTTGCTGGTATGAGGCAGGCCTTCATTTGCTCTAGCCTTTTACAGGCAAATTACTACAATATAGAAGTTTCCTTTGATGACCAAGAGTACTTTGATGACCAAATCAAACAATGATTTTCAGCTTCCATACTGGTCTATTGGAGCCATTGCAGAGATAGGGCAGTTTATGGCGTGTGGCTGGCTCATATTCATGTCTAATTTGTAGCCTCTCCCAGTCACGTATTTACGTCTGTTTCTGAAGACATGTACTTCAGGAAGTCTTGTCTGTCCAGGTTGTTTTCCCAGTATTGTTTGGAGAATAATATTATAATTAAACATATGTTTTTGCCAGTAAAACTCCCTAATGTTGATACTTTATTCTGGAACAGGTGTGGGAATAGGATCATATTCTGTACGTGGCAAGCAGATGCAACAAAAAATGTGTATTTTTGCTGTTGCTTGTGTTTATAAGAGGTAAGTTTAAATTTTATGTGTGTTTTTAGAATGTGACGACGTTCGTGTAATACTTCTACAGCACAGTTTTTACTGTCTTTGTGTCAGATATTTTTAATGCATTATTTTCTTACCACTGCTTCACTTATTCCCCCTGAAAATTCTTTGAGGAAAATGGACAAGACTCTTCAGTGATATTGTTATGTCACTCTTCATTTCAAATTATGGAAAGATATTTATTATTTATTGTGTTACTGGAACACAAATCAATTAACATTGATTTGTGATTTAAAATAGAAGTCAGCCATATATTGTGTGAGGTGTGTGGTCTTCCAGCATTGTTACTGTCATCTTCTTGTCTCATTATTTTTGAGGTAAACGTGGGAAATGAAAGAAATTAGGATAGATTCCAGCTTAACACTCTTTTGTTCTCTAAACTTTCTGAATACGTAATCAAATCTATGTGTTCCTTTTTGAAAGACATCATTGACAAGTGATGTGCTGAGAAGATGCTAGATACAGAACTAAACACACATGAAGTAGGATCTCATGACAGACTGGATTGTATGTGACAGTATATTGGTCTATTCACTACTATTTAAGAATTTACATACGAGTTGTATGTATAAATGCCTTTGAGGACCTTGGCCATGCACAATCTGTATTGTGTACATCAATGTATACTGGTGCCTTCTTTCTGGAGTTAGTCACAAAATTTCTTTTTCTTTATTTTAGTTAAAAGTAACTTTGTGATCTGCTTTGTAGCTCGAAAGCACCTGATTCTCTACGTTGCTGTTGAAGTCATTAACTTTTGACATGGGTCCTTGCTTTGTATGCTGATGTTTTATGCCATGGCTTTTTATGTTCGTACTTTACTATGACTTGGAGAACAAAATGTTGTACCCTGTGTTCTTTTTTTTTGTTGTGAAAGCAATGAGAGAGGAATGGTTGAACTTTTTTTTCATCTTTATGCATTCTCATTATGAAGCCTTTTAAGTCCTTTCTCAAGCAGATGCTCTGGGGATCCTCTGTCTCTAATGGTCCCGTGGGAGGGGCACTTAGAGATGGAATGAAACTTCTGCTTACAATGGAAATACCTTCTGAAAATCACAACTCTAGTGTGAATTATGTACTTCCATAATAACCCATTTCGCCTTGAGGAGAGATGAGAAACCAGCTACGATTTTTAGTAGTAATTGTATTCTTAGAGGCATTGACACTCCAAGCAGACAATGGCCCTCCTGTAATTAACCACAAAAGAAAGAGGAGCACTTCAGTATTGCCTCCCTTCTTCTCCCACATCTTTAGCTGTAGCACTGTAGCTTTGGATTTTTTTTTATTCCTGGTAGATGATACACATATACTGAAAATATATTAAAAAAAAAAAGTAACGAAATGTTACAGATAATCTGCACTGTCTGTCAAGATTACATTGTACAGAGCAGAAGAATAGTACATATAATTAAACCTTCCTGTCTTTATCATTGCTAATTCCGCCTACAAAGATCTCTAGGGGAATTTTTCTTATAATCACAAATATAATCAGTTTCCAACAGGGCTTTATTTCTGCAAATGTCCTCCCAGCCCCTACAGAATCTCAGCAGCACTTCTGCACCAAAATCAGTAGCCTGAAAAATACCTTTGTAGAGAATAAGAAAGTCTAACTTCTAAATAGACCATATGATGAAGAAGCTAATGACTTCAAATGGAAGAGCACAAGGGTTTAGCTACATAAACTACATAACCTATATCTCCATCCTTCTAAATATAGAGAATCTTTAAGATTCCTTCTTTCCCGCTGTTCTGATATTTGCTCTCTCTTTTACCTATATGGGGGGAGACACTAGAAATGAAAAAATATGTTGAATCTGCATCTGTGCAAACCCAACAGTTTCAGTAGACCTTTTGTGTCAAATTTGCCGGGAATGCTTGAAAGAAAATTAGAAATACCTGTTAGAAATAGCAGATGTTTTCACTTTAAAGATACCAATCATGACTTTTAGTTGTATCCCTGTTCCTAAAACCAGCCACATAATGAGCAGATAACAGCTACTATGAAAAGGTGGGAGATACTCATGAGATGAAGATATCCCTGCTTTTGAAGGAAGAACACTGGCTATCTTCTCTTCAGATGGGTTAGTGGTATTGTGCTGCTCCCTTATTCATAAAACTGTAGTGATTCTAGTTGCATTTCTATGTATAGACTGGTGTATTATAGGACAAAAATGTAACCTTACAGAATAGTATTTTTATGAAAAAAATAATGGAATTGCCTGTAAGTGCTTCCATGTTAAGTTGTTAAGTTGGAGGAACACAGTATTTCTGAGCACATATATACTCACCATGTGTCAGATACTATGATAATACTTACAAGGAGAAGAGTGTATAAATAGCCATCTATCTACAGATGACTTATGATCAGACCTTAAAATTAAGATAGAGTGTATAAGATGAGAACGGGTGCAAATGAAATCTTTCACTTCAACTTCAGCTACAGACTGTAGATGTGGATGACTGCTATGGATAGGTATTTAGTGATTTTCCTAGCTCACAGAAGTTTCTGATATATTTAGAGACAGAGTAAGGAATTCCTACTTGCTAGCTGGGTATGATTTCTATCATTCTATCATTCACCTGTCTGAATTTTGAGCAGCTTCCAGGGTCAGGACTAGTCAAAATGTCAGGAAGTTGCAACTGTTGACTGACCTCCCCCATCCTAATACACACACCTACCCTTAATTTATAGTTGGCAGGATTCTGCTGGTCTTGGCGCATCAATGTTGCATGGGCATTGCTGGTTTAGCTTTGAGGCTGCAAAATATCAGTGAGATAAAGAAAGAAATGGAAGCAGAAAAGAAATAACAAGGGAAAAGATAATGAGAGAATGAAACATCAGAGAAATGCTCTGCAACATGGAGTTATTGTAAGATCACTCCAAATTAACCCTTTTTGATTTTCAGCCTATCATCTCATCACTGAATGCATTTTTTTAGCATTTAGTTGTTACAATAGATACAATTACATCGTCTAAGATTTATTTGCTAAAATGTTTTTAGCGAAAGCTTTTAATTTTTTTTATTTGTACTTGTTTTTCATTGAAAAACTAAATCTACAAGCATGCCTGTTTTCTGTTCTCATACAGTAACAAAATACGTAAATACTAGATGTTACTTTTTTGTGTTTTGTTGTTAGGTGTTTGTTTTGTTTTGTTTTGTTTTGTTTTGTTTTGTTTTTTCCCCCAGATGGTGTGTTGGATAGGTTATTCTTCAGGGTTATTTATTCTTCTTCATTACCTCTCTGCAAACACACGTTACTCTTCTATTTCTAGCACCCCTTATTTTATTAGCCCATTATTGAATTTAACATTCATCTGGTGTTATTTAAAATGTGCAAAGTTCACCACTGAATATTACTGAAATCTTTGAAAGAGTAGAAGAAAATGTTTTTCTTTTCAAAAACTTCTCTGTGATGATGCTCTATGATTCTGTGCTGTTCTATAGTTTTATTGCTCAATATATGCTTGATTGGAAGGACGGAAACACATTTTAAGACTTTGTAGAGTTTGTCCTGGAAGTGTGTATATTTGTCCTGCATAACATAACCCCTTCTTTAATTCACTAATAAATAAGAGGCGTAAGGGAAGCAGACAAGAATCTAGAGAGAATGAAATTGATAGAATATGTCTTAATTTCTCCCTTTCCACAGTTTCCCCCAAAGTAAAATCAGACACCACAGCCAGCTGCAGTGCCCATAGTAATATGATTACTAGGTAAGCCCCAACACTGAGGAGGGTAGGAATTGAAAAGGCAGAATATCTGGTGCTGCACCTTAATGGAATGATCAAACTTCTTGACCTTACTTTTGTATAAGGAAGAGCAAGCATAGTTTAGACCTGCAGCAAACAAGTTGGGGACTATCTCTGTGCAGTTAATGGCTAAATGGTTTAGACATTAGATCTATCTAAATACTGTGTGATTGAACCTGTATTGTGATGACTGGATAGGTCTTTGTGCCCAGGAGGATGCATATGGACATATGGTTTTATTATACAACCTCTCTATTTATTTATTTATTTATTTGTTCCTAAATTAATGATCCATGGAACGATGCTTTAAATTTTTTGTCTTTTTATTTACATATGTGTAATTAGTCAAAGTCACTCAGGCATTATTATTCTGATTCCAAGATTTTTTTCATATTAGGCTCCATGGGTTACAGACAGATTTGGGACAGAAGAGAAGCAGCTTAAGAGAAGATTAAAACTGGGACTAACCTGAGGAGGGTTCTCCAAATGAGAAATACATTGGCAGAGATTCTTGCTTTTGTGAACCTGTAGTTCAACAGTGACAGAAGCTGTCAAGTATTAAAGAACAGGAAAAAGTATCAGGTCATAAACAGTACCTGTTTGTGAGGTCCAACTTAAAAAACAAATGGAGAAAATGAGAAATTATCGGTATTTGTAGTTCATGTACAAATAGAATTCCCTATATGCTATTGTGCACTTTATTTTCTTTAAACGTCTGTACTGGTGCTTTTGAGAACAGCGCTTCCTTTCTCTCATATTAGCTGTTTATAATCCTCCCATTATGCCTTTGCAAGAATAAAATAATCCCTTTATTCCTGTCATAAAAACCAGCAGGTAATTTAAGAAGCAAAACTAAATATAGGTTTTATAGACCAAGTCATTCTACATGTACTGCCAGTGTAAACAAAAGTGCTAGAGAGTCAAACATTTCAGAATTACCATAACTTTTATGACTTCTATAATAATTAAAGGAAAAATCATACTTTGGGGAAAAACTGTTGTGAGGAGGAATTTAGGGTTATTGATTTTCATTGCAATAGACTAAAAATTGGTTATTAAAAAAATATAGTTTAGATGGAGAAATACAATTCAACTATAGTTATGGGCTCAGAAAAATGAGCAAGTTACCAGGAGACAAAGATTCTCAAGGTAATACATGAGGCAATACTTCAGAATACATCAGGCAATTCACAGAAGTTGTCTGAGAGATGCTTCTGGCCTTTCATGTCTTCCACTGGCAGCTAAGCTATCTTGAACGACCTCTCCTGGTATTTTTCTGCTCTCAGTTGGCTAGAAGAGCATAGATGGACGGTTTGCAAATGTAAACTGATAGGTGTTAACTAGTTCATTCGTGGTAGCCTGCTTGTAACTTTAGTAACTATTATCTGAAATTATTGTTAGTCACTGCAACAGTACTGTTGTACAGGAGTTTTGTACAGTTTTGTTTTAGCAATACAAAGATGCATTATTTTTTATTAGAATTAAAATAGCCTCTAATCATGCACAGCTTGATATCAATGACATAAAAGCAATTACAGTGCAATCATGCAAAATAACATTGTTAGCAGTTTCCACTTACAGTTTTCTGAGTAACTGGATTCCAAAAGTCAAGTATTTATTAATGTTATCATTAGACCAATCGTGTACTGTATTGCTTTCTTCCCTTTAGTGCATCTATAAGTCTTAAAAAAGAAACCATGATAATTTTATTGCCTGGTTTCTTGACGTGCCTTTTAAATCAAATAATGTCATCAAAAGCTAATTTCTGTGGCTCTAGACTGATATTACTTTTGTCTTATTTAATTACATTTTATATATTGCAATCCCCTGAAATAACTTCTGTTTCAACAACAGTAGTTATACTGGAGCTTCCAGTTTTGTAAACATATGTTTCTAATGGAATAGCTGGATTATGCACCTACTCAAAATAAAAGGAAAATGGAAAGATTTTTGACTGAACTGTGATTCAAAAGAAACCGGCATTACAGTTTTTGAGGTTTGTGTCACGTATTTTGAATTTAAGATGTTAACATTTAAAGTATGTGCTTCGTCTTGTGTATTTAGCCTATATATGTGTAAAGAAGATGATAACAGGAGAGAGTTGGCAGGATTCTCTAGTCTGCCTTGCATGGCCTATCACTACAACTACCTTACAGTTATGGCTAGCACTGCCTGTCACTACAAGCGCACCTAACAGAGTATTCATGAGATCCTACCATGATCTTGACCATGAAAGCTGTAACAGGCAGACACTAACAAAATCTAAATATCAACAAATTCAGAATGAGAGGTGGCATAGTATTGGCTATTGGGTTTAGGGATATTTTAGGAAATATATTCTAGGAAAACATACATGATTGTGTCAAACATAGCAGACATGGATTTACCAGAGATACTACTTAACCAATCAGCTAGAATAAAGCAGCTAGCTAGTTGTGCTCAAGTTCATCACAGCTTTGCAAGGAACCTCAGACTCATCAGTTTAATTCAGTGCCATTCCACATAATGGAAAGGCACATCCCCTTGGCCTGAAATACACATAAATTGGTAGACTAATTTTGAGAAAAATTTACTTAGAGTAGTCATGGCCCTTAATGCAACCCATGGTCCTCTCCTTTCATTTTCCTGTGACTTTCTTTTACCTCAATCAGTATTTTCCTTTGTCAGAAGTGACAATAACCAGTGAACACTCCGGTTGGGAGACAGGAGAAATCACCTCTGATTTGGCACATAACCACTGTTTTCCTATTGATATGTACCATTCTTTTCTGGCCATGAAGGAGACA